>PVIJ01020427.1:0-20947 GCA_004024925.1 Scalopus aquaticus | reverse complement strand
GTACATGAAATATTCACTGATCATCTCCACATATTACATTTTTAGCAACTGAAGTTTAAATAATACAAGTAGTTGCCCTGGAGGAAGTTTGATTCTACTTTGACTCAGTGTGAAACTATAATTTTTCATAGTTCAATTTGGATTCCTCATTTCACTTTTCCTTTGAGTTAATTGTCTCTCTCACCACAGCAACCTGCTGTTGTACTTGCACATGGTGGAATCTGGTCCAGGCTCCTTTCAGAGCATGTCATTGTCATTCAGGGATTACCTGGAAACTATCGCAACGGAATGAAATAATATCTCAATTCTTTCCCTATCACCTTCTATGATTGTGATCCTGACTACTGTAGAAAATTACATTTGTCACTTTGATCAGGAAAGAGAGAATATGAGACTAGAGGCAGATTAAGAATCACATAAGCAAGTTTAGAGCATCATAAGTGGGTGGTAAGGTGGTTAGCCTTTATCAAATAGCATAGAGGTGCCAAGGATAGGGAGCAGATAAGTGAATAGCATATATCATGTTAAAAAAAATATTTTATGAGGTTAGAATTTTTGTTGGGGCCTCCCTGGTGGTGCAACACATTAAGTCTCAACACTATAAACTATCCACAGCCACTGCAACACGAGTTCAATACCCAGCCAGGGAGATTCCCACATGGCGCAGCAGACCTCTCCTGTCTCCCCGCTGCTCCCCTCAGCAGTGTACTTCAGTAGATCTGCCTGTTCTCCTCCCCACTCTGTCTCTGGTGAATCCTCTCATCACCCTACACCTCTGGCCTACACCCCAGCTTGTATGCATAAATAAAAAAAGAAATATTTTATGAGGTTAAAATTTTTGTTTTTATTTTAAAAGAAGATAAAATTGAACCTCAGAAATTCACCAAGGTAATAAATGACCAGTACAAGAATCAAATGCATTGGGAATATTGACTAAATGTCTAGTTCAAAACTGAGGGACATGGGATGTGACAGTTCCAGATGTCTAGACTCAAACCAATAGTTAAAGAAACTGAGTTTAAATAAGTTGAAGTTGAGGAGAAAAGAGACCCAATTGCCACATGTCTCTATCTAGTTCTCTGGCTCTTCCTTAAAATAGGATTTGTGAAGGTGATAAAGAAGTCAGCAATAGAGATAGGAAGTCCCCACGATGGGGGCCAACTGCCAAGTTATATCTGCAGCCCACTTGGTGTGGAGAGGCCCACAGTGTGCAGAGCTGAGGTCGCCAAACAGCAGCCATGTGAGTCATCTCAGAAGCAACTCTCAGACCCTCAAGGGACTGCCGCCCTGGTCAGCAGCCAGCCAGCTCATGAGACTGTGATCTGGAACTACCCAGCTAAACCATTCTCAGATTCCTGACCCTCAGAATTATGTGCGATAATAAGTATTATGTTCTCATCTTTATAACAGAATAATTATTTCTGCCACTAATATGTTACTGAGAAGTTGATTTTCTTACAAATCAACTGTTTGTGGACTATTAGTATGGAAGAATACTTTCAGTGGAAGACTTCCCTGTCAGGTCAACGACTAATCTAAAGTATATTGTGATGGCTAATTTTTTGTGCCCACTTGGCTAGACTACAGAGAACAGTTGCTCAGTCTAGATGTTGCTGTTAAAGTATTTTTAAGATATGATTAACATTTACAATAAATCGCTTTAAGTAAAGTAGAGTACCCCCTTTACTGTGGATGGGCCTCATACAATTCATTAAAAGCCTTAAGAGCAAAGACTAAAGTTTCTTGAAGAAGAATAAATTCTGCTTCCAGACAGCCCAAGTTTCCAGCCTTTAGACTGAAGACACAACAACAACTTTTATTTCAATTTGCAGTCTACCAGCTTGCCTATGGATTTAGACTTGGCAGCAGCTATAATCATATGAGCCAATTCCTTAAAGATCTCTATATTGAGATAAATAGATTGATCAATAGATAATTGATAGATAAATAAATATAATCAATATACACATGTGTCAATGAAATAGGATATATCACCCCTTATATTTTGAGTTTTTGCAGATATGTTTTAATCTACAATACTCTAAAAATGTTAACATCTTCCCCCCAAATTTATTAAGTTCTCTAATCATGATATTTACTGATTCACTGACTTGAAGTTGTTAGGAGTATACCTAGTTCGAAAGAAAATAAATAAAAATATGTAGAGCAAAATGAAACATCAATATTTATGCATCTATGATTGAAATTCACAGAACCTCATTGAAATAGTGAATACTTTATCAATTAGAGCAAGGGAAAAGACTTAGTCATGTTTTAGAACATAATATGCAAATTATGAATAAATTTTCTTTATGGCAAGTAAAATAATCCATAAAGTTTTGAAATAAAAAGCAATTTCCATTTTTTATTGAATAATACCTCCTATCTAGCTGAAGATTTATATTGCTGAATGCCTCAAACATACCAGCAAGCCTTTTCTCCACTCAAATATTTGCATCAACTCAATCAACTTTACTTTCAGCTCAATTCTTTGATCTGCATGTGAAGGGAAAACATCTTTTTATTTGATTTAAACAAGAATTGATTTTCTTTAATTCTCTAAAATTGAAAATTTTGAAATGAGCTTTATTTGGGCTCAAATTATTCATTCACTCATTCATTCATCTAAAAATACTATGCATTATTTAAAAGAACTGGATCTAGAGGGTTTTAAACTTCAGGAGTAAGACCAAAAGTTCTACACCTTGGTCACTTCCCTGTAGGTGCTAACTGTCTCTTTGAGAAGAGACGGCACACAAATAAGTCAATGAAGAAGGAAGCGCCAGCTCATTCAATGTCAAGTTAAGAAGTAGGACTAGTCTTTTTACCACCATATCAAATAATAATGTAACAAATTAAGACCTTATATAAGCCACTGAGGGAAAAAGAAGTGGTATTAGCAAGTGTTACAGTAATTCAGAGAAGAAATTGATAATTGATGTGAGAAAGAAAAAGCATCCCCTGCTCGCCAGGAGTTGACCTGGTACTGTCACTTAGGCTTTGGTGGAGTTACAAGCTTTCTTTGCACTTAGGATAAGGCTTTGGTGTCCCTCCAATAAACATAAACAATTTCACACAACATTAACATCAGACAAAATCACTTACTGGCTGTGATAGATCAAGACAAAGTCAAGGTCACTATGTAAGCATGTCTGAACATGGGCAAGATGAGAACATTCTCCAAGCCACAAAAATGACCACAATTCCCTTATTTTGGCCACTATGAGTGACTATTGTTTCTTCCTATTCTCCTTTTGTTTTGCAATGTGTTAGCTGAAGAAATCAGCTTGTTTGATCTGTGTGACTTCCCATATCGGTTGCCCTATAAAGAGTGATGCCTGCTGCTTTACTAATGACAGCACTAATCCTCTTCCTAGATGATTTATGAGGATGCTCATGAAGGAATCCTCTAAATCTTGTCTAACACCTACTAAGACACTCACTCCATCATTTTCTCATTGCTGTAGTAATTTACACAAATTGTTATTTAACAATAATTAATAAAGAAGGTAACTCATTATAGTGTATTTATGGCGGTTTTTGGCTGGAGAGCACTGGCAGTTAAACTGAAAGGTGAGGAATTGTGAGACCTAACAGATCTTCAACATGTGTCATGAAGGTGTACACAGGAATGATGGGATGTAGTACCAGCAGTTTGTAAAAATATGTCCTACATCATGACCTCATCAGGCCACTTGGCCTGTTCTGAGATGATAATACATATCTAAACAGCAGATGGGAAAGTTTTGGAAAAAGTCAAACAACTAATACGAGGCTGGAGGCTTCAAACATAAAGTATCTCAGATAGGAATACCACAAATAGAACTCTGGAGCAACTTAGAGAACTAAAAGTAAGACGTTCCAGAAGCAAGAAATGTTAGTTCAATTTACCGATAATAAGGAAAACAGGATATCTCAGGCACTAATGTATGAGTTAGTACTAAGAGGACAAAGAACAAAGGCAAAGTCAAGGAGTGGGGGGAGGAAATAGAAGCTGTCAGTAGTAATTGCCCAAATAAATAACAACTGTGATGTTGAAATTTTATATTTCAGTTGGACTGGGTGCAGGGTGCCCAGATTGACATTATTTCCGGGCATGTCTATAAGGACGTTTCAAGAGGAGCTTAGATTGAATTGGTGTGCTCAGTGCAGGAGATCACTCTCACGGTTGCTGGCGGGCGTCATCCAGGCCATTAAGGTCTGCATCGTGCAAAATGGCTGAGGAAGAAAGAGTTTGCTCCTTTCCTGCCTTCCTGTTTGAGCTAGCACTTGGGCCTTCTCCTGCTTCAGATCTGGATTTACACCATTATCCCTCTAGTTTTGAAGCTTTTGAACTCAGATTGGGATAACACCAGCATTTTTCCTGTCTCCAGTTTACAGTGAGCAGATACAGAATTTCTCAGTCTCCTAATCATGAAGTGATGAAGCCTATTAATTTCTCATAATAAATCTCTTCCTTTCATCTATCTATCTATCTATCTATCTATCTATCTATCTATCTATCTATCTATCCATCCATCCATCCATCTATCCATCCATCCATCCATCCCCTATTGTTCTGTTTCTCTGGAAAGCCCTGAGTAACAAACAACCTTAATTATACTTCTTTTTAACTTCTTTATACGTCTCAATTTTAAATGCAGATAATCTCTCCATTATAGTGTTGTGAAGATTAAATATATACAGTAGACTCTCCAAATATGTTTGTTTAGTTATTCAACCGCTCATGTTTGTGTTTAAACAATAACAATTGTGTGTCAGGTGCTGTGTTTGGTGCAGATAATGGCACAACTATGAAACTGGAACTGAACCATCCCACCACTATATTTAGCCTTACCATCACTGACTGTATTCCTTTACCTGAATGATCACCATCCTTTCCTAATTGGTACTTTTTATCTCCCCCAATAATGTCCAACATTCTGGTACCAAAATAAAGTGCCAGCCATGTTATTCCCCAATTTAAACACATTGGTGAATCTCCTAACACACAAAATACATGTTGCTTAGTACATTTAGAACTCCTACACAATCTGTTCGATCTCATTTCACGGATGTCCTAAAATAACTTGGGACTCCAATGAAATTAACAATGACTTATAAATATGTTACAAGCTTTCTATCTATCACTATTTTCTATATTTGGGCCATCCTTTCTTCATATGATTGTCCAGTTCTACCCATCTGTTGTATGAACTAGTTCCCAATTTACCTATCTATAAATAAGCTATTCCACTTTGAACTACAATATTTCATTAACATTTCTCTTTTATAGATGTGCTTGTGCATTCCTCAGTATTTTTCTTGAACATAACTTTTTAAATTACATTTTTATTTTGAGATTAGCATAGCTTCATCTACAGTTTGAGAAAAAATCTAAAATGATCCTACTGACCATTAACAGTTTTCCCACTGGTGGCATCCTGCAAAACTATAGTAGAGATCACAAACGATATCGATGTTGATCAGACAAGAGATGGAACACCTCTGTCATTGCAAAGATCCCTTGTGTTGCCATTTTATAGCTGCACTTACTTCCCCCCTATCCTTCCCCTCTCCTTAAACCTAGGAACCACTCATTGGTTCTTCATTTCTATGATTTTATAATTTCAGGAATGTTAAATAAATGGAATCATACAGTATATAATCTTTTATTATTGATTTTTTTGATTCATATAATCCTCTGGCTATTTATCCTAGGAACTTTTAGATCATTCACTCATTGAAAAATTCCTGAGTTGTTTCTAGTTTTGCCTAATACAAATAACGCTGCTACAAGCATTCATGTACAGGTTTATGTTTAAATATATGCCATCATTTCTCTGGGATAAATGCTCAAGGGCACAGTTTCTGGGTTGTAAGATAGTTGCATGGTCAGCTTTTTGAGAAACTACTGTACTGTTTTCCACCACAGCTGTACCATTTTATATTCCTACCAATATGTATGAGTGATTCAGTTTTTGTATCCTCAGCAACATTTGGGGTTATTAGTATTTTCTATTTTAGCCATTTTAATAGGTATGCAGTGACATATCATTTTATTTATACTTTGCATTTATCTATGACCAACTGTGTTGAACACCTTTTCATGTGCTTACGTTTCTTGAAGAACTTGCAGTTGTAAACTATAATCAACTGAGTCCAATAAATTATTGATGGATCCATAAAAGAAATCACTGAAAAGTTTGAGAGACTTGAGGTGAGAAAGTGAAGCATAGATATTTATCTAATTTGCCAACAGGTTAGCCTAGAGGTGGAGTTAATAGATCTCAGTTCTTGTGTCTCAAGAACAGTGTTCTTTCCTCAAACCATCTACTACTTCCTCTGTGTGCTAAATCCAAATGATCATTGACTGGCTTCAACTTTCTTGAATCTCAGCAGCATTCTATGTGGTCAACCACACATATCTGCTTCAAACACTCCCTTGCCTTGGCCTGTATGGTGCTATTGTCTCCAGGTTTTCATATTAACTCTCTGGCTACCACTTACTGCTTTGTGGTTATATGTTCTCCACTGTACTTTCTCCAAGTCTGGTTCTCAGTCTCCTTTTCACCCTTTTTCATAATCTTTCCTTGAGTACTTTCATTCATGTCATGGCTTTGAGCACCTCCTAAAGGTGCATATTTCCAGCTAGATTCCCTACCACTTCTTGATTCTTGATATTTCTATAACCTGTCTCAGACACCTTAAACCCAGTATGTCCAAAACTTAACTCATTTTCTTCTTCCCAAACCTCTTCCAATGCTTCTGAAAGCAGTAGATGGGATCACTTACTGTTTAGCAATTAGGAAGAGTCGTCCTAAATTTTTTTTAAAAAAGCAGCAGGGAGATACCATATTTAGATTTAAAAAAATCATTCCTGCTTTAGTGTGGATGACAAATTGCAGAGGTAGGAGAGATCCTTCAGTTTCACTAGCATATCACACTCTACATTACAGAGTTTTTGCACCTGCTTTTCTGTCTGCCAACTATATTGTATTATTTCTCTTTGCAGTAGTTCATTCTGCTTCCAGATCTCAACTTATTCTTTAATTTCATAAAAAAATTTTTTTTGACCTTGCTATATCAAATCCTTCTATTATCACCCTGGTTGTGGCTATAGCACTTGTTATTGTTTAAAATTTACCTTCAAAAAAAGTCTACCTTCTAGCAAAAGAGACTGTCTTATTTTGTTCACAACTGCATCCCGAGCACGTAGCAATGTACACATAGAAGGTTCTTCATCGCTGTTTGTTGAAAGAACTTAAAAATTAATAAATGAGTTCTGAGAGAAAAGTGGCATTCTAAATGCTTCCAGGACATTCCCTGGATCAATAAAAATTTTATATGAAAATATAATATTTATTTGATGTGTTTAATGATTAACCAGACCTATAGGCAGATTCTGAATCAAAAAAGATTCTGTGAATCTGCACTTAGATTGTTTGTATGTTCTAGATATTTTTGAGTGAATAAGTATATTATGTGACATATTAATATATTTTTAAAATATTTTCAGAATTGAAATTGGAATGATATTTTCTATAATTTTGAACAAATATTATCAATTTATATTCAAAATATATCCCAAATTCAAACATTCTTACTTCCTTCTATACCATTATTTTAATACAGGCCATGACGTTTTTCTTACCTGGACCTTCAACTGAATTCACTGACCATCCTGTTTTTCATTCTATAATAGTTCCCCTGCAAATCCCTCAATAGATCCTACCCAGTAGCTAGAGAAGTTCTTTTAAAGTATAGATGAGTTTTATATTTTCCTGTTCTCAATCATTTTGCTATGCTAATGAGTTTCAGGTTGAGAAATTGTGTAAGATACAATGAAGATTGTTTTTCTCTACTCCCCAGTGAGTCTCAGCTAGGATCATTTGATGGCTATAAGTGGCTGGGACATCCCTGTGAGGGCTATATGTCTGGGGCTTTGGTTCTCTCCATGTGATGTTTTCTAAGGCTAGATTGAGATGATTTCCTTACTCATGTTTGCCAACTAGACTGAAATGGATGGAACAGCTGGGGCTGGTTGGATATCTCCCTTTGTGTCTCTCCCTACACAGCTTTCTGCATGAATAGGTTGGACCTCCTGATAGCATATGACATTGAGAAGTCAAACTTTTTGCATAGCTGTTGATAGGTTCCAGTATATCAAGGTAGAAGTAACAAGACCTCTTATGACCTGTCCTTTTTCCAGAATGTCACTTTTGTTGCATTCTATTGCTTAAACAAATCATTATGGCCAACCCAGATCTAAGGAAAGGAGAACTGGACTCCACCTTTCAATGGAAAGAGTAGCAAACAATTTTTGACCATTTTTAACTGACTATACTTCACAATATTCTGTTCTTATTTAAGCTGTTAGAGGACCTGTATAGCCAGTTTTCTGCTATTTCTCTAATCCTATCTTCTATTAATCCTTTTTTCCCCAAAAATACACAGATTATTTCCAATCCAGGGCATTTTCATTTGTTATTCTGGAATTCTTTGCCCCCAGAAAATTGAAACGTTTATTCACTGTTTCATTCAAATGCCTGCAACATGTTGTCATCTTTAGACACTCTGTTCCCTTACTTTACTTCATTTTTCTGAGCTTGTCTCTCATTTTGTCCTTGCTTTCCTTTATGTTGTATGTCTCACCCCTAGAATGTAGATTCCAGGAGTAGGAACATTCTTTCTTCCATGTCTGTAGTTCCAGAGCCCAGAATAGTGCCTGGCACATATTAGATGCTCAGAGAATATGTACTTCATGAAATAGATATGTAATTCTTAACACCATCTGGCAACTTGATTAATCCAATTTTGCTGTATTTGAGACTACTAAGACTTGGGCTAAAACTCCCCATCTCAAGAGGCTAACTGGAACTCACACAAATAACTGGTCCTGAACAGACGCAACATGTGATCTGATTTTTTACCTGATTCATTTAGGGAACGCAAAATGCAGAAAATAAAGACAAATGTAAATGATTAAAAGTCAATATGTCTTAGAAGGATTAGATATTCTAAGTCTTGATTATGCATGGTATTAACCAAGAAAAGATCTCATCTGGCAGGAAAATCACTAATGATATGAGCTTATATGAAGCAAACTGAGTGATTACTACATTGAAGAGGTGTTCTTCAGAATGTGATTCCAAAACATAATTAGGGTGTTGATTTTTAGTATGATTTATAATTGTGACTCATCTTATTGTCTATTAATATCACCTTTTAAATAACCACTTACACAAGATAGTAATTATTTTGAACAAGATCTGTTAGTAGAGAAGTTTAATTCACCTTTATTTGTTATTTACTTCATTATAACTGTTTTCTATATTATAAAACTACCTCTGAAAGAGTTATTGTGTAATAATTATTTGTATCTTATATGTAGCCCTGTATTAATATTGGGAAGGCAATATTCTATTTTCACCTACCTAGAAAAACCCTTCTATCATTAATCTGCATGATATATTTAATCCACATTGGGATTGACCAGTTAGGAAATTGTTTATATAAATTCTGTGGTCTCTTGCCTGCAGAAAGAGACCAAATTGATTATCTGTGCATTGTATTATATTGCACTGGGGAGAGAAGTCTACCAAAAATATATAGGCTATTAAATTCTGGAGTTACTTGCAATTGATGTTTTCCAATGTTGATAATATTAATAGAATAGATACATCCAAATCATCTTGCCATGTTTGGGATAAAATTAAAAAGCTTTTCACACAAAGCAGAGTCTTGTAAAATGTAGTCTTTGGATGATTTGCTCAGAATTAGCTGGAGTGTTTATCTAAAATGCCCCAACTCCGGTGTTTAGAATCCCAGGTATTTGCATTTTGGCCATCTCTGCCTCTACCATGCAATTAATTATATTACAATAAAAGCCACTTTAAATTGTGTTCTTTAAAACCCAGTACTATAATACAATATAGCAGAAATAGGAAGTTATGTTTAAAAGAAAAGTACCACTATGAACTAAAAGGTCATTAACATTCACCTTTCTTCTTTTCTCATTAAAATCTTTGACTAACCTTATCCCAAGACTTACCAAAAGATAGAGTGGAAGTCACCGAGGCAGAGAGAGGACAAGTAAGGGTACAATTTATGGGTCTCTAAAGTTTGATGTGACAAAGCTTCCTTCAAGGTTGCAGACCTACTACAATGTCCAGGACAGCACAATGTGGCAGCTCTGAGTCTTATTTAGTATTCACAAAGATTTGAATTCAAACTCCAATTTTGTCATTTATTAGCTTTTAACTTCCTCTTTGGCACTTTTTAATTCATTTTTCTATAGACACCAGACTGATACTTTTTAAATATAAACAGGATGTTTAATGTCACTATTCTTCCCTTCACACTTTTTTTTTCCATTTTTTTTATTGTTATTTGTGTCTTTTACATTTTGTATTCCCCGTGGGCAGCCCACCACCAATTCACCCGTGATCCATCTCCATGGTCCCCTGTATTCTCCCTTCACACTTTTAATGTTTTCTCATTTCTCTTCTTTTAAAAGAGCTATGTTCTTTTCTGAGCATATTAAGTCCAAATGCATGATCTGGTTCCTGTAATTTCTTCAATCTCATCCCAATCCTTTTCTCCCAAATTAATCCTTTTCTCCCTATTTTTTAACCTTAGAAAACGCCAAGTTCTTTTATGCCTTAGAAACTACATGTCAAAAAAAAAAATAAAAAGAAAAAGAAACTACACATCCCATTTCATCTGCCTGATATGTTCTGCCCTGGGTCTTTGTGTAGATTTTTGTCTTTTTATCCACCTTTCTTCAGCCCAAACATTATCTTCTTAGATAAGGCATTATCACAATATATAGTGCCCTCATCTGAGAAAATGAATTTTCTGTAATTGTAGTACAATGTAATATAAAGGAATCAATTCTGCAGTAACACCACTTAGAACAAACTAAATATTGTAATTAAATATTGGTATTATTGTTATTATTACTAGTGCTTCGTATGTCCTCAATTTGTACTTACATAGTTATTATGTTTGCTTAATTGCTTTTCATATTTTAGTATAAACTTCCTTCACTATAACAAATTCCACTGAGCATATTCAACATCAGGTTTATCCACCACTCAGAATGCTGTCCCTGGCCAAAGCCCTGTAGGAGGCTCTCAAAATATTTGTTAAAGGAAAGAAGGAATAAAAGGAAAGAGACTTCAGTGGTGGTTTTTATTGTTAGTATTATTATGGCATTTTCCATATTATGTTATATTCAATTGGTTTTGAAGTTATACCAAACCTTAATGGATTTTTTGAAGTGAGGCACAGTGCCTTAAACATCTAAGATCCCCCCGTGTATTGTGCAGATAGTTACTTAATCAGTGTCCATTGGGTTGAATTGCTAAAAGAATATTAAAAGCAAAAGGGTCACAGTCAACAGGAAGAAGGGGTTATCCTTGATCACGAGTAAAACATAATTGTATTTTGCTATAATAAAATCAGATAACTAGAAAAATGTGTAGAGCATTCTGCTGTACTTTAAGCAAGTATGAGTATAAGTAAAAGACAAATGTATTTTATTAAATCATGTGAAAATGTGAATGCTTAATTCCTTATCATCAGGAGATTTGGATACTATTAATAAGATTACTATTACCAGAAGGTTTCAAACAAGAACAGATTATTGCTGCTAATCTGTTCACTACTATTATTATTTTAGTTAAATTATCAGCAGTAAGTCATTAAGATTAAAAAATGCCAGCTGTCTAGTCTTCACTTCCCATATTAAATGTTTCCTGAATCTCATTCTTTCTACTTTCTGAATGCTGCCCTCAGGCATCCTCGCCTGCAAGAACCAGTTCAGCCTTCCTTAGTTTTCTCTATGTTCTCTATGTGGTCTCCCTTCCCTCTTTAATCTGTAGAGCTCTCTTCCAACTCATTCCATCACATTAACACTAGAACTCACACATTTCATTTTAGCAAATCCCTGTTCACTATCCTTGGTACCTCCTCATTGCCCATCAAATAAGTGCAGGCATGTAGCATGTTGTTGGTTCAATCCTAGCTTCCCCAGTCTAGTCACCATCACAACATATTTACAGCTCACTCACCTCTACTCTTGCCTTGCTGGGCAGCTTGCTCTTCTACTGCAGTACTTCCAGCTTTCTGTACTTTGGTACAGTTTGTTTAGTTATCATTTTCCTTCTGCTTGGAATTTTTGTCTTCCCAAAGTCTGACTATCAAAAGCACACATCTATCATTCAAGACCTGACTCATGTTATTTTTTTGTAGCCTTGCCAGATTCTTACAGTTGGAATAAATCGTGCTCCTTCCATGTCTCCTTACTAGAGCATTCACAGTCTACTATATAGTAGAGGTAGTTCTGTTGTTTCCTCACTTTAATATAAGCTAGACAGAAACCAGGTACTATTTTGCTGGGAATAATTCACAGTACCAAATAAAGTATCCTGCACATAGGTATTGATTCATTGATCAATGGGTTCTATTTATACTCTTGTAACTTCTTAGTTCAATATGATCATATGAGTTATGGTTTTCAGAAACCCAGACTTGTCATTCTGTGTGCTAATATGTTCCAGCTACTATCCTGGATTTTAAAAATATCAGAAAATAAAAGTAAATCGATTCATTAGTAAATAACAAAATATTTTAAACATAAGTTGAACAAGATTTTTAGAATCTACATTCCAAAATTTATAAGAGACTGAGTCACATACATAATAATTTAAAATTTCAAATAGGATAGTTTTCTCATGATTCAAACAGTCATGTCATTAGAATAGTTTACTAACTTTGGAATGAAGAAAGTGAATATTCTCGTATTCATTTATTTACTTATTCAGTAAATTCTTATTATGTAGCTACTGTAGGCTAGGTAGAAGTGATACAATAGGTAGCAAAAAAATATATAATTTGACATCACAAGTCTGTATTCTAATAAGGGAAAAAGGCATTTATCAAATAATTGCACCATTAAATAATTGCACCCATTTTGTAAATGTAGATATGCAAAGTTTTACAAGCTGAGGTATTTGGTATTATAAGTAGATCTCATCTGAGCAGACAGCAAGGTTTCTGCATTGGAGATGATAAATGGTGATTGAATTTACATTTGAAGGATGAAAGGAATAAAATAGTCAAAAAATATAGATCAGAGAGGAAAATATATGCAAATATGTGGCACCAGGAGAGAGCCCTGAAGCACACCAAACAAGGTAGGCCTTGAAGGAAATGGTGCAGCAAAATCTAGGTACAGATCTTCCTCAACTTACCATGCAGTTATTACATCCCCCAAAACCTAACCTAAGTGGATAATGCATTTAAGACACCTAACCTGAACATCACAGCCTCCCCTGCACTCAGAACAGTTATATTAGCTTATAGCTGGGCAAAGTCATCTAACAAAAAGCTTGTTTTGTAATAAAGTCTTGAATATCTTATGCAATTTATTGAATACTATCTTGAACGTGAAAAAAGCAGTCCATTCAGTATCTGGTGACATCATGGTGACATCCTGGTGACATCATGGCTGACTGGGAACTTCAATTGGCTGCTGACGCCAAGCATCACCAGAGAATAACTGACCATATATTCATAGCCCAGGAAAAGGCCAAAATTCAGTTTGAAGTATGGATTCCACTGAATGCATTGCTTTTGCCTCATTGTAAAGTAGAAAAATCACAACTTGGACCATCCTAAATTTGGAACCTTCTGTATATGGGAAGGATTCCAATCTTGCAGGACCCTGCTGTGTTAATGACTTTTATCATTAGGGCAAAAGGAAGCCTGTAGAATGCTTTAGAAGGAAAGTGAGTGGAGTAGAATAGAGAAGGTGCAGACAATCCAATTTATGTTTCAGAAAACCTCTCTCAAATATTGGTCATTAGATATTTGATTTTTTTTTAATAGAGCAGATTCTGGCTTGCAAGCTATCATCCTGTTTACACTGACACCAAAAATGTCAATTGACCCTAATGAAGCCCTTAAAATAGATTCCCTTTTCTACTTGGAACAGAAACTCTTCAATTTGGCTTTCACAACCTTCTGTGACCTGACTCAATCTATCAAAAGCCATTCTCTTCATCACTTCAAATTTTCCAGCCCACTCAGATGGGTTTCATTACTACTTCCCACACCCCAATTCCCCATAAGGACTATGCAGACTCCCTTACCATTCCAAAACCTACATATACTTAAGATCCAACTCGTTCTTATTTGTGTGAAGTGGAAAATGTCAGGCTGACCTGTTGATTAGCTGAAGTTGGGACATAGTCTGGAGACTGAAAGTTTGAGGGAACAACTGATAAGTGCTCTCAAGGCCACATGCACCTGGTTCATGCATTCCCAGTTGACTATACCCTTTGCTTTAGTCAGTAAATACTCTGTAACCTAGCTGTTTAGGGCTCAGACTTTGGAGAAGGATCTCCTCTGAGCTCGCCAGTGTAAATAAAGACCTTCCCTCTACTCTCTGAGTGATGCCTGCTTCCCTAACAGAATTCTGCCACAACAGTGTATATATCACTTTTCTATGTCCCTTCAACTCCTGTAACTAATACCATTAAAATAGAGCATGACCTCATTTAATTTCGCACACTGCTGTTTTATTCTTTCATGTGCCTACCTACTATTTTCTCAGCAAAGTTATTATTTCCTCAAGGGAAAGACTGGATCATAGACTGCCATTTAGCCCCTTGCAGTTGTTAGTGTGCATTTATGAAAAAAAAATATTAAAGACAAATGTCTACTTGTCCTAGAAGATACTTGCGGAAGATTGGAAGGCAAATATGTAAATGATTTGGAAATTTTTTAAGGAAGGCGCATGCTGGAGGTTGGAGGTTAACATGGAGTTGGACATAAATTTAACAGTAAAATTGAGGGGAAAAATCATTTTGGGTAAGGAAAAGTTCAGAGAGTCCCTATATACTCCTTACCCAACTTGCTCTTTGAAATTGTGCAAATATCTGGTTTCTTTTCAAACATTCACTCACTAATTTTAGCATCCATCTATGGACTTTTCTGTGACAATTACATTTGGCTAATGATTTTTTTTTTCTACTTTTCTCATTCCTTCTATATGTATTAATTGGAATTCTCTGTAGAGAATTTTACCGCTCTCTCATTTTCTTTTTCACTGTCAAAAGAAGATGCTACAATCGATGAGAACCACTGCTCCTAAAAATTTATAATCTGCTTTTCCATGAGGCAACATATTATTTAAGTTTGGAATCTTCCAAGTCTTCTGCTATTAAAATCCACACTCAGTCATGGCCAGACTGAATACCATCATGTGACAAGACTAGGTCCTGTAACTTGCTTTGGGATGACAAGCATGTGTGGTACTCACAGGGGTTTAATCAGTGTTTATAAATGATATCTGACAAGTGTGCACTGAGTTTGAAATGTAAATTAAATAGCAGAGAAGTATTTAGAATTAATATGTAACATTTGAGTGACCTTTCTCAGATCACTTGGAGAGGCAAATGATATAATTGCCCACATGCCACAGTACTAATAATGGTCTTCTAAAAATATGTTTTTGCTCTTCTACACAAATTTGGTGTCTATAACCTATTTATATTTGTTGAACTATAAAATTAACGGCTAAGTCAAATATTTGATCTCTATATAAAATGAGATCTAGTGCTGTGCATTTAAATTTTCAATGTCTTTTTACTGACACGAACACCAAACATCCGTTCTAGGGGGAGAAATCTATTGAAGTCCTCATCTTACAGGTGAGAAATCAGATATCCCAATGAACTGACTTACCTGAGTGTAAACTCCTTGTTCCTTCCACCTCACCATTATGTGAACTCTACGATTATTTTTATTCTCTAACTCACTGATTCAAGGATTTTAACAGATAGCCTATGTACCAATTGGATTTGTCTTTCAAACATTTGTACCTATGATGGGACTGTGTTTATCACTGACTAATGAACAAGACCCAGTTGCTTTTGTGCACCACAAATGCCAAGAACCCAGATCCCCAACCTACTCTGGGGTTTGCGAATGTCCTATGTCATTGCAGCGGGCGCAAGGGAATGTGGCGACAATTTGATGTGGACACAGGCATCTCCTACCTGTGAGAAATAAACAGGCAGCTACCTACCAGCTCAGCTCTGTGAATGCTGAGCTGGCTGCTGTTGAGGAATATTATCACCGGGAACTGATAAGCACCTGTTAGCTTAGGCCTGTGGCATAGATGTGTATATGGTTGGGGGAGGGGGCGAATGGGAAGTGCTCTGTGGTGGACAGTTGGCCCTCAGTCAGCACTGACCCTAGTGGGCCCTCAACCCCAGTCACCTCAGACTCCTCTCTTTCTTTCTTTTTTAAGATTTATTTATGCATACAAGAGCTGGGGTGCAGGTCAGAGGTGTGGGGCGGTGAGAGGATTCACCAGAGACAGAGTGGGGAGCATACTAGGCAGACTGACTGAAATACACTGCTAAGGGGAGCAGCGGCGAGGCAGGAGAGGTCTGCTGCGCCAGACTCCTCTCTTTCATCCTTTCTCTTTTGACTTTTATTCTGAAAAGCAAAGTGCAGTGGGAGACATTTGTCTCTTACTCTTGGGGTTCAAGTCAAAATGTTTTGATCAACCTTATGCCCTTCCCATTCCCTCAGGCTATAAGTTTTGAAACTCGAAGTCAGGAAAAGCTTCTTCCCTTCCTCTGCCCTCCTGATGTCTGTTGCCATTTATTTATTTATTTTTTTAGTTTGGAAAAATGAAAACAGACTGATCTAGCTTCCCAAATAGAGGAAAGAACCAAAAATTCAATTAAAAAATAGGGAGAATTTGTTAACATTTCATAAGCATTAGCTCTCCAAACTCCACTATTGACTTTCTGAGAGATTCAGGAGAGATGACACCCACAAAAATAGGGTGAATAGATGACCCACAGTGTGTGACCATATTGAAAGGAATTGTACAACTGTGAAGGAACGGTTTTGGAATGAAATGATATGTGTATAGAAAGCCAGGCAAATAATATATGTGGTAATTAGTAACTACATGAAAACAGAAGATTTATAAAATCAGATATTTCAATATAATGTTCTATGTGGCTCAGCTGTGAATGATATTTATATAAGAATACTAATGTGAAGCCTGAATATTAATTAAGTCAAAGTTTCGATGTGTATTAAATGACAGGATGGTAGTACATGGAGGGGAAGAGGCAAGAAGCTAAGAGAGAAATCTAAATCTTCCGCAGTTCATGGTCAGGAGATAATGTTTAAAATGAGACAACAAGTGTGTGTTATTTTATAATGTATCGGTAAATATCGGTGAAACTGCTGAAAGAGTCAATACAGTTGTTTTAGATGACCACGTATTGGGAGAAGCAAGGCCATTGGCTGCTATTCTTCATAATAAGCTTTGCAATTGTTTAAACTATGTACCTTTATTCCTCACAGAAATAAAAAATAATTTTTAAAGTATTTCAAGTGTAAGAAGAATTAGTAGAGTTTAAATCAGTGCTAGTTACAGTCTCTTAATCTTTATTTTCTTAAAATAAGTATTATATATGTTATTAAAATGAAATTCAAAATCAGACAAAAGAATAACTTGGAAAATGAAAGGCTCCTTGAAATCTATATTACTCAGAAAAAAGCCAATGTAAACAGTTTAATGTATTACTCCTCCTATATACATTTACCCCACCAAAGGCAATCATACTATAGACACTGTTTTGTAACTTGTACTTCTTTTTCCTCTAGTAGATCCTGGACATCTTTTTTTATGTCACCATTTATGGATTAGTCACATTCTTATGGACTAATAATATATTGTAGGTACATAGATACATTCTTTTTTTTTTTTTAATACACTGCTGAGGGGAGCAGCAGGCTAGGCAGGAGAGGTCTGCCACACCATATGGGGTCCTCCCTGGCTGGGCATCGAACTCGCATCACGTGCTGCCAACAGCTCCACAGCGCAGCGCTCAACCACTACGCCACCAGGGAGGCCCTATAGATATATTCTTTTGTATAATATGTTGTAGTGTGTTAAGTCATTTGCTGATTTTCCCCAATTTTTCAGCAATATTTCAATGACAATCCAATACATATATCTGTGCAATTCTGAGTGCTTCAGGAATATAAATTTTTAAAGTACAAATACTGACTGATAAGATAGGAGTGCTTTAAATTTTGATGGATATTGCTAAATAATGCTTCAAAAACATAGTACCTTAGGTCACACAATGAAAATGAACACTTTTGCTATTGATTCTTATCAGGAGATTAATTTTTAAAAATGTGTTTACAAAGAATTTTCACATATATGATGTTATAGGCTCAGTTGTGCCCCCACTGAATTCATTTGTTGAAGACCTGGCTTCCAATGTGACTGTATTTGGAAAAAGAGTATATAGAGTGTTGGTAAAGGGTAAATGAGGTCAGAAGAGAGGGACCCAAATATGGCTGGTGCCCTTGTAAGGGGAGGAAGAAACACAGTAACTCTTTCTCACTCTACCATGCAGGACACAGCAAGAAGGTGGCCAATAAGAGAACACTCACCAGAAACCAGCCCTGCTGGGCTTAATCTTGAAAACTTTGCAGCCTCCAGAACAGCGAGAAAATAAATTTCAGGAGTTAAAGCCATGCAATCTGTACTGTTTTGTTATGACAGCTGTATCAGACTCATACACATGGGATTTCATTTA
Organism: Scalopus aquaticus; assembly: GCA_004024925.1. Taxonomy (NCBI): domain Eukaryota; kingdom Metazoa; phylum Chordata; class Mammalia; order Eulipotyphla; family Talpidae; genus Scalopus; species Scalopus aquaticus. The sequence goes on along the minus strand of PVIJ01020427.1, from coordinate 2,315 downwards.
AAACTCTTATCAGGTACTCCCTGGTGGCACAAGGGGTTAAGTCTCAGCACTATAAAGCTATCAACTGCCACTGCTGAATGAGTTCTATCCAGGCCGGGGAGCTGACGCACATGACATAGCAGACCTCTCCTGTCTCCCTCGCTGCTCCCCTCAGCAGTGTATTTCAGTGAATCTGCCTGTTCTGTTCCCCACTCTGTCTCTAGTGAATCCTCTCACCCTCTGCACCTCTGGCATAGACCCCAGTTCTTGTATGTATAAATAAACTAATAATAAATCCTTTAAAAAATATAAAACTCTTACCAATGCAGTGAGGTACCACCATCTCTAAATTACAGAAGAGGAAACCCAGTATTAAGAGCTCGCCCAGAATACATGGTTTACGCAGAGCTGCAAGGAGTAGAATTCAGCTCTGTACCCATCAGGACAGAATCACAGACAGCAGCTCTTTTTCACTACATAAGAGTAATATTGTGTGTTACAATTCCAGCTGACTTTCTAACTTTTACTATGGAAAACCTCATGAAATCATAAAATGATTGATCTGGAAAATTTGCAGAATATCTAGTCCAGGAAAGAATGTAGGTCCTGAAAGATCAAATAATTGGCCCAAGATCACACAGCTAGTTAATGAAAAAAACTGGAACTGAAATTCAATTTGACTTCTGTTTAATGTTCTTTAATTTTGACACACTCGTATTTCAGAGTTATATTTTTCAAAATGTATAGATTATGCCTTCCTAAGGCTAAATCTATAGTTATTTTGCAGATCAAAACTTTATTTTATAAAGTAGAGGATGCCCTTTTAAATTCCAACTGGATTTATTTTCTGATGCCCTTTGATAAAGCAATATAGTATAAATGGCCAAAGTTTGTTTCGACCATTTTTTAAAAGCATGATCAAACCTAATTTTTATATGACAGTCACACTGGGGTCCAGGCCTTCAACGAACGAATTCAGTGGGGGCACAATTGAGCCTATAACATCATATATATGAAAACATATAAAAGCCTAATACTTTGATATACTTTTATATTATTTAGTTTGTTCAGGAATTGAAGTCTTCTGCATTTTTCGTTTCTACGCTAATTAAGACGTTGGTTTCTTCAGTCTTTAGATATGTGCAACAGGAGATTAGAGTTGTGTCTGCTTCCTGTATATCAGTAGAATGGATCACATTGCTGCCAGGAGAGTCCCATTAGTGTCATAAATCTTAGACACACTGTACGTTTTCTGAGGCTAAAACCTGATATGCAGAAAGCAGTAATTTTTGCTGACAGATACCACCACCAGGACTGAAAAAGACAGGCTCTCAGTAGGAAAGCACAAATTATTCTTAACATTAGCAAAGTAAGAGATGCTTTTTGAAAATAATTATTTTCCTCTACAAGGCGATTTAGATGTTGGGTTTTTTTATTATGTCATTTCCTTCAAAGTTAAGTTTGGCATTTAGTTTCATTAAAATACTGGTGTTAAATTGAAAATGGCAAAAAGAGAAGCCTGTCACTTCAAAATCCTTTTTTGCCACCTTATAATACAACACATTTAGTCACTCAGCAATTTCAAACATATTTTTTAAGCAAAGGGAATTAAACTTAATAAATAATGTCTAAATACATCATGTAAATTCATTCTTTTTCTGTGAAACTGTCTATCAGGGGAATGCATGATCTACAACTGTGGTTATTAGTAGAGAAAATGAAAAGTAAAAGTGATTCACTGAATGTTTCCAAGATTTACATAAGCCTTGGGCTAGAAACAACTGGAAGACATCTGACTTTTTGTTTCTAGTGTCCAGAGGAATAATGAAGCTTTTAAAAATCATTTCACAATACCATAAGTACTTACTCAATCAACTAGAAGTTGCTCTCATCTTTTAGTGAAATAATCAAACAAAATTATAAGATTATTCCTAGTAACATGATCCACAGGAAGCTGATTATCAAGCTAGTTCATTATTCAAAATGCATTGTTTCCTCCACGTTGACAAGAATACAATAGAAAAAGAAAGGCAATCAGAAGCAGGTAACAGAGGGGGCGAAGGAGGACTGGTAACCTACTCTGCATATCAGGATGGCTTGGGGGGCCTTATAAAGCACAGGCGCACAACCCATGCTCCACCCTGAGATTCTGATTCAGTTGGTCTGGTTTGGCACCAGGCATGAATCTCATGCTCAGTCTAGGTCAAAAAATACTATGATAAGAAAATTAACAGGCACATGTGAAGGCATAGGTATTGCAAGTGGCCTCTTGAGGATCACAGAGAACAGACACCCCTGTTATCTGAAAGTACCAAACTCAGGGTACAAGGTGTCCG
>PVIJ01020426.1:0-20954 GCA_004024925.1 Scalopus aquaticus | reverse complement strand
GGAGGCGGGGGCGGAGGCGGAGGCGGGGCCGGAGGCGGAGGCGGGGCCGGAGGCGGAGGCGGGGCCGGAGGCGGGGCCGGAGCCGGAGCCGGAGGCGGGGCCGGAGGCGGGGCCGGAGACGGAGCCGGAGCCAAAGCAGCCACCGGAAGTTGAATAAACAGTCTTTTATTTACTACTTACTTTACTATTTCTCTCATCGTAAACATAACACCAATTTTATGATGCACGTCCCACCACATATGTAAAAACTTTGATTCGATATTATTCATAAATTTAACACCTAATGTTTATAAACATTTCTCAGTGACCTTCTGTTTTGGGCTTATCAATATGTTATATATTTTATCAACTATGAGACCAACAGCACCTATAATCTTCTCACATTTTTGTAGTAGTATAAATATTACATTGTTTTATCAATTACTGGTAAAAATAAATAAAACTATAAGTAAAAGCAGAATCACTATTAAAACAATAAATGACTGACTTATTTATAATACGAGAGAAATCTAAAAACAATTGTGCTGAGTAAAATGAGCTTCATATAGCTCTACTTATCAAAATTGTACTGAACTATTGTTAAACAAAACTTGAAATCTATAGTTAAAATAATGTTAACTCTCTTTAATAATGAAATTATTATTCCCCCTTTCAGGGTCCCATCAAGCCCCCAAAACCAAACTGAAAACTACATACTTAAATTATAGGTAAAATATGACTTATGCCATTTTATTGTATCTCCCAATTGGACATACTCTTAAAATTACATAATATTCATAAAAAATTACCAAAATGAAATATGTCCACATCATATAACACAGGTACAGATTGCAGGGAACATCAATTCTCTCTCAAATCTAGTATGCAAAATAAATCTGTGTGAGCAAAATGCCACAGTAACATCAAATGTGCTCACATACCTATACACGTGAAATTAATCCTTACATTTCATCAGTAGCAATTTCAAATTCAATTGTAAATTTAAAATAAGAAATCAAGCAACCTCTTTACATTTGTAAAATAACTGCTAAAACTATCTGGGACAGGAAAATATGTAGCTGGAAATACCTGTAACACAAATTTAGAGTATACTTCTGCTTCCATTAATGAAGGAATCACATTGGAATAGAAGTATATGCATGTATTTCATCATTATAGGAAGGGATAGACATCTGTTTAAGTACACATTTTCCATTTCTAATGAAATTTGTGAGCAATGTGTGTATGAAGACTCAAGCTTTTGATCTGTAGTTTCTAAGCCAAAGTCCAGAATTTCTCACCGTAACAGTAAGCTCATATCACCACTACATCTTATTTCTGCAACGGTTTCCAAACTAATCTCTCTCCTTCTTTAAGTACAAATATGGTCAACTTGGCATGCTTGTTAATTCTCAAGGCTCATCTAAATTTACCTACACACAAAAATACATCCCCGCCAACACAGCCACACAAACACGTTCCTGCATTCCAGACGCCAGCGACTATGTCCCTCATAGCTCTGTCTCTGTACATAATGTTCCCTGTTGTTAGGCTTTCACTCTGGCCATTGAGATCCTGTTTCCGTGCTTTCTCCTCCAAAGTCAATTTTGTTATTGGTTTAATTAAGAGCTTGTTTTTAGACAAGAACTTCTAATTTTCCACTTCTACTGAAAAACTCACTATGCTACAGAAATGAATCAGTGATCACTTCAAAATCTGGGAAATTGCTATACTTATTTGTTTAGACATCAAAAAGTCAATATATGACCACAACCTCAGAATTATCTGGTTTCTGAGGCTCTCCATTCAGTCTTGGGTTTCATGCAGCAGCTTTCACCCTTACACATTCACTGTTCAGTTCCAGAATATTTACTTTTCCAAGCTGTATGGCAGTACCTCAAACTGCTAAAAATGGAGCTTCCATACAGCCCGGCAATACCACTTTTGGGAATCTACCCAAAGGACACAAAAAAATTAATTCAAAAGGATATATGCACCCCTATGTTTACTGCAGCACTGTTTACAATAGCTAAGACATGGAAACAACCCAGATGCCCAAAAACAGATAACTGGATCAAGAAGTTATGGTACATATACACAATGGAACACTATTCAGCAATCAAAAAAGATAAACACATGCAATTCTCAGCAACATGGATGGAGCTAGAAGGGATCATGCTCAGTGAAATAAGCCAAAAGGAAAAAGGAAAATATTGAATGGTTTCACTTACAGCAGGAATATAGGGGAACCAATTAAGCGAGAGACATTCAGCAAGGGAGGGGGAGGATAAGGGCTCAAAATGGAGAAAAGAGCACAAGGGACTATGGTGACAGTTCACGGGTGAATTGGTGGTGGGAAACCTACGGGGAATACACAATAATGTAAAAGACATAAATAATAATAATTATTATTATTTTTTAAATAAATAAGTAATCAAATTATTTTAAAAAATTTACTTTTCCACCTATTAAGAATTTCTCAGAACATGTCTCCTTATACATAATATGGAAACCATATCATCAAGCTCAAATCCTGGTGAGAATTAATGGACTGCTTTACATAAATGCCTAATACAAATAGCATCACAGAACAAAACTAAGAATATACTTGTGGGAGAACAGGAAGATAGAAGAATGTTAAAAAAAAAGGCACAAAGGAGCCACAACAAAAGTTTCAGTTATGTTTTCCCTGTATGATAACCTGCAAGGAAATCTCATTCCACCTTTGCTATTGAGATAAAAATGTGCACTTGCAAAATGAAAGTCACGAGTAAAGCTTCACTATAAAGTTTCCTATTGCTAACTGATGATGTTTACTTCCAGGGAAGTAAACTTTCCTTGGAGAAATTATGAGGATTTTTCCCACTAGTATAATTACCCTCATTGGTATTAGTTGTCATGCAAAAATAAATCAGAGCACTGTTTGATTTACATATATATATATGTAATATATACATATTACATATATACACATTACATATATTACATATATGTGTAAATCAAACAGTGCTCTGATTTTTTTATATATATATAATATTCTGATTTACTGTGTGTGTGTGTGTGTGTGTGTGTGTGTGTGGGTGTGTGTGTGTGTGTGTATTAGCACCAGTGAGACTTTGAAAACCCACTTGAGGGCCTCCCTGGTGGCTCAACGGGTTAAGCGCAGCAATGTGGAGCTGTCAGTGGCTGTGGCACGAGTTCGATGCATGGACAGGGAGAGTCCCACATGCTGCAGCAGACCTCTCCTGCCTCGCCTGCTGCTCCCCTCAGCAGTGTATTTTGGTTGATCTGACGTTCTGCTCCCTACTCTGTCTCTGGTGAACCCTCTCACCGCCCCATGCCTCTGGCCTATACCGCAGTTTGTATGCATACATAAATAAATCATTAAAAAATAGGACTATAAACACCCCCATGTTAAGCGTAATTCTGATCTAAACGTATGTGGAAATGTGTCTGTTCTGTAGTATCTAAGCATCAAAGTTCAATTTGACTTCTTTCAACCTTAAAATAGATTCTTAGCTAGAGAAAATAAAGGACTAGATCATTTAATATAATAAATGAATACAATTACATTTTACTAGCTTTAGGAGCTGGATTGTGTATTTGTGAGTATGTGTGTGAGCTGAGGGTGACAACACAATGCACACATCAAAGGCAACAATGAGAGGTTTCATTCTTCAGTAACACTTGGAGGAAGAGGTATTACTCTCATAGAATTAATAAATTGAACACATGAGGGTCAGAGTGAGTATTACTGTAGGCATCTGGCAGTATGGGAAGGTAGCAGAGCAACTGCCTAAACACCAGAAGAAAAAAAATTTAGTAGAATTTTTTATTGGTCCATATATTCACAATTTAGATTTGGTCCCTTGTGGGCAAATTAATGCATTTGTTTAAAAACAATCATCCTGAGTCCCTGTCTCCAATTTTTGGTTATGTAAACTACATTTAGTTCTAATTTTACAGTAGTTCACCATTGTTCAAGGGTGATACATTCCAAGATTCCCAATAGATGCCTATAACCGTGCACACTACTAAACCTTATAGATACTAGGCTTTTTTCCCTATCCATACATACCTATGATAAAGCTTAATTTATAAATTAGGCACAGTAAGAATTAAAAATAATAATAACAGTACAAAAATTATAATATACTATAAAAAAAAGTATATGAATGTAGTCTCTCTACCTCTCTCTCTTTCGAAATATATCACTGCAGTCAAATGCTCTGCCCCTGAGCTACATCCCCCAAATATATCACTGTATGTACTATTTTGAATTGCACTGACCATGAGTAACTGAAACCACGGAAAGAGAAATCACTGATAAGGGGGGATTACAATTTATACCTAGTTACCAAATGTTCTCTCTTATTTCCAGGAAGAAATAACTAACATCTAAAAATCATTCAGATAAGATGCAGAAACAACATAAATGTACATAAAAGAGAAGGAACTCCTGCCATTTGCAACAACATGGGGGTCCTTGTGTATATTAAGCTGAGGGGACTGAGTCAGAGGACATAGAAAGACAAATACTATATGACATCACTGACATAATGTCTAGTAACACCAAGTTTAATAACATTAATAACACCAAATAGAAACAAAGGGTAGAATAGGGTGTAGGGGGACTAGAGGGTGGGAGAAACAGGGAGATGTTAGTTCAAGGATACAAATGTCAAGTTACAAGGTAAATAAGTTCTGAGACTCTAAAATTCAGCATAGTGAGAATGCTGTATGATATAGTTGAAAGTTGCTAAAACAGTAAATCTAAAATGCTCTTACCACATACCAAGAAACTATAATTATGCAAAATGATGGGTGGATTAATTAACCAAGCTGTGGTAACCATTTTGCAACCTATACATGTATCAAATAATACATTGTACAAATTAAAACTATATAATATTAAATATCAATTATATCTCAATAAAATTGGAAGGCTTTTTAAATTAAAAATATAAAAATTCCTCAAATCTTCCATATGTAGCATTTCTGTAACCTTTCCTTTTATTTTAAAAAAAGCAAATTGAGGGGTCTCCCTGTTGGCCTAGGGGTGAATCTCAGTGCTGTCACTGCTACTACGTAAGTTTGATCCCCCACCAGGGAGCTGACCCACATGGTACAGCAGACCTCTCCTGTCTCGCCTGCTGCTCTCCTCAACAGAGTATTTCAGTAGATCCTCCTGCTCTGCTCCCCACTTTGTCTCTGGTGAATCCTCTTACCCTTGCACCTCTGGCCTGCACCCCAGTTCTTGTATGCATAAATTAAAAAATCTTTAAAAATGCAAATTGAGCATTATGAACTATCAAAAATTTCACAATACAGTACAAAATATTAGTGCCAGTATCTAGTGGATCTGTTTTCAGTGAATTAAAGTAACTCTGTAAGATCTGCTCATTACGGGCCTCCCTGGTGGTGCAAGGGGTTAAGCGCAGCACTGTGGAGCTATCCCCAGCCACTGCAGCAAGGGTTTGGTCCCCAGCCAGGGAGATTTCCACACGAACGCAAACAGACCTCTCCTTGTCTCTCCTGCTGCTCCCCTCAGCAGTGTATTTCAGTCAATCTGCCTGTTCTACTCCCCACTCTGTCTCTGGTGAATCCTCTCACCACCCCACAACACACCTCTGGACTACACCCTAGCTTGTATGCGTAAAGAAATAAATCTTTAAAAAAAAATCTGCTCATCACAACATTCCCTGTGAGCTTTCAGGAGAGAGAAAAAAAAACGTAATGGAAACAGACAAAATCTAAGGTTTCTTTTTCTATTGCTGTTACATAGATAAGACAGACATCCTAAAATTAAACAGCAATTCAGAACAATGATAAAAGAAGTGTCTAAATGTTAACTTTCATAAACTACTTTTTGAGGTTTAGTTCCTCTGTGTCAGACTAATCTTTGAGATTTATTGATTCTAAAAGCTATTCATATGTTGGAAACATACTACCTACTAGCACTTCTACCAGAAAAATTATAAATGAAATTTCAGTAACTAGCTAGAAAAGGAAAAAAATTGATAACATAAAAGTATTATATTACCCTCTCAAACATACAACAGAAACTTCTAAAGTTAAAAAAATTCATTATATAATGAATAGCCTACTTTCTCAAGGGCAGACTAATTGTTAAAGTACAGTTGATCCTTGAATAAATGAGTTTGAGCAGTGCAAGCATTTATATACTGATTTTTTTTTCTATAAATACAGTTGGCCCTCTCTATCCTTGGCTTCTCCTTTTCATAGATTGGACGTTGGTTGGTTGAATCTTCAGATGAAGATGGATTTTAAGAACTCAAGCATGCGCAGATTTTGGTATCTGTAGCATCCTCTAATCAGTGCCTGCCTCATCCCCACACCATAAGACAACTGGTAGTTAAGTTTTGGGGAAGTCAAAGTTTATCTGTGGATTTTTTACTGTCCTGGGTTGTTCAAGAGTCAGCCTTAACTCTTACCACATGTTGATTGCAACCAATAAGCTAAGTGTAATATTAGTGTTGTTTTAAATATATCACATAATCTAACATCATAATTATTAGTCTTGTTTTTCTGATGAGTAAATCACTAAACATAAGTTCACGAGCCTGGAACAAGTAGAGTCAGGCTTTCAATTAAAGACTACTTGACACAAACTCTCAAATATCTCATCATCTTCTAAGAAGAGAATAAAGAATATTTATTAAACTTATTCCATATCTACGTGTCATAAATGGGGCAGCAGTACACTTAGAAAATAGAACATGAATTATCCCAATTTCCAAGACTGCTTTTATATCATAAAGGAATTATTTATAAAGTTTGCCCACCACCAGAACATTCACTATTGTAACTAAAATTAATGTAAAAGTAAAACTTCAATTTACAAATACATGTGGTCACACAATGTAGGTGTGTGGTTACATCTCATATTTGGGTATTGACTTTTAACTTTTCAGTGTAACAGTTTATAAAATGACAGCATACTTCTTAAAAGATTTTAGTTACAGGCTGTTTTCAAGAGGCAAACGTCTTGGGAATATGTCTCATTTAACTGTTCTTTAGCATAATGTATCCCCTATGGCTCATTTTCCTAGTTAATGATCAACATCAGCAATATGTCTTTTTAATGTGAATATGAAATTTGTGTTCTGCAAGATGATGAAATCAAAGGAGAACAACAAACTTTTCATTTATTTACTTGTTTTTATTTTCCTCATTTTTTAAGTAAAGCCATCATACCAAAAGTTTATAAAATCTATTGTTTAGAACAAGACACTTATTTATTGAATCCTGGGCAAGTAAAGGAAAAAAATAATGAACTGCCATTAATTAATGAATCATAGTTCCATAATGTACCCCAAAATTGACTGAATTGAAAATATTTCTACTGTTTCTAAGAAACTCTTGTCCATCCTGTTGGAAAAAAGTGACTTATAAACAAATGCCTTTTTTCTCTGTAATTGAGCCATAAAGCAAGGAATACCCATTATAGCTCATTTTACTGAAAAGATAAAGGCAGTTAATAAGTATGTTGACTGTTTCTACTTTTAGAAAGCCATTTCTATGGTTCACTGTTTATCTGATTATAATAAACTTTATACAAGGAATAATCTCATATAGTTCTGTAAGACTCTGTCAACAGTTATTCTCCATATATACTTTGATTAAATACTGTTTCCCTAGTAGTACTAAGAAAGGAAGTTGAAATAAATTCAGTCAAGTCTTTCAGGAGCCCTTCAATTCCCCTCATTTATATCATTACAATCACCTAGAAAAAAAGTTTTCAAACTTTCACCAAAGCAAAGGTGTAAAAAATTGGTTGTGTAATCCCAAAGAAGGAAATAGAACATGGAAAAATAAATGATATTCCCTTATTTTAGAACATGGAAAGTATTTCTTCATGTACTTATTTAATACCAAGATACAGTAAATTTCTAGAAATGCACCACATTAAGTTTTTTAAAAGTCTATTGTGAAAAACACATTTCCAGTGCAGTATATTCTAAAGTGGAATTGTCTCACTTCTTAAACTTCCTTGTGCCTTAATATGTTCCTTAACTTACAATTATTTTAGTGGAACGAATATGGAAAATTCTCTTCATAAAACCATTTCATAAATATCTATTTAAAAAAATAAATAAAAAGCATTGATCTACCTTAAAAAAATAAAAATAAAACCATTTCATAGTGTTTTCCAATATCCATGAGTTTGTTAAGTGCATTTAAAAAAATGGATTCAAGAAATAAGACTGTTATTTATTAAACACAGCATTCCTAAACACTACACTTCAGAAGATATTTTTTTCATGTAATACCTATTAAATTTTCACAGATAAACTGGAATATCCCTGGGGAAGAATTTAAATAATATAATTTTATTTGTGTTTACAATTAAAGAACAAAATTAACAGTTTCATATTAATATGACATATGAGTAAATAATTAAAGTACTATTTAGGTATTTAAATCTTTAGTATATGAACTAAACAATGCAATAGATTAGCAAAAGGTAAATAAATCTATGAAATATTACTAAATTGTGAATAAAAGGTAAAGTGATTAAATATGATAATTAAAAATGTAAATAAGTTCAACACAAAAGTAACAGAAGTTCTAAAATCACAGAACATTAAAATTCATCAAAGAGATACTAGTAAAAAATATCTCTTAGCTGGAGTTTTCAGAATGAAATAGATCCATTGAATAAAGTACTGAGTTCAAGGTATAAAAAGGTATGCATACCAAAACACACGCTGAAAATGCTTTTTTGAAAAATCTCAAAGAAAAAAAGGTACATACTAAAGAGTAAGTATCAGATGTAAATCCAACCCTTGAATAGAAATGCTGAATACTAGATGTCAATAGAGTACTGCCTGATAAAATGCATTTTTGTGCCAAGAATTTCTACTCAAACTATCAGTTCTGTGAAATAAAACAAACATGTAAATGCTAAAAAGTTTTCCATCATGCACTCATATTTTTTAAAAATTCTATTATAAAATGTTTTAGCAAAATGATTTTTTTTAAGAATTTAAATATGGACAAAATGATTGTGTCTGCCCCAAATTCCTATGTTGAAATTCTAACCTCCAGTGTTACGGAATTATGATGCCTTTGAAGGTGATTAGGTCGGTCGTGAGGGGGGAGCCCTCATGAATGGGATTAGTACTCTCATAAAAGGGACTCCAGTGAGTTCTTATGTCCTCTCCACCACAGGAGGCATCCAAGACAGCAGCATTTGCAACCCAAAAAAATATCCTCACGAGGCCTCAACCACACTGACACCCTGCTCTTAAACTCCCAACCTCCAGAACTCTGAGGAAAAAGTATGCTGCAAAAAAAAAAAAAAAAAGGCAAACAAAAAGGAAGGAATAAGAATTTCAAACAGTGGTGGCACAACATGATCTATAAGAAGGAAAGAAAACTGTAAAGAAAGAAAAAAATAAATACATTAGACCTCAAAGATTAAGACATTTTCCTTTTAAGTAACAAATGATTAATGTCACAGTCTTTTATTTACTACTCTTTAGACCCAACTGCAATCCTTGACTTCTCCATAAATATCAGATTTTTATCTCATTTTATGATGCTTACAACAATATCCTTGAAAAAGATGTTTTGTAAAGATTTGAAAAATAGACAAATTCACCTTGGATTATTCTTTTACCATATCATTTTTTATGAGCGAATACAATGTTCTGAACATGTTTATTAACTTGTCAAATAAGTGTTTATCATTTCCTTTGTTAGATGTAGCTGAATGGTGTTTTCCACCATTACAAGAAAGTATGCCTAAGTTTTTCCTTGTGAATGAAGCATGCATGATAAATGCCCCTTTTGCATCTGGCTTCTCCTCCGTAAACTGGACACAATATTTGTTTCTCCTAAATTTCTCACGAGCTCAAACAAATGGATTATGTATCTGGTACAGAATAAGCATCTAGTACAATATTGCTATCTTACATAACACAATTATAGTCAGGAAATACTCAGTGCATAAAGGAGAAAAATGAGAGATCAACTTACAGATCACAAATATATTCATTCATTTATTTTAAAATGTGCTTCAGAGTCTCAAGATATTTAGTAGATTTCATGATGCTAAATTAGTAAGACAGACCTTTTATATGGATATATTTTTAACTTTCTTCATTGGCCAAATTCCATAGAACTTACATTACATCTAAGAGTCAATGCTTCAACCATTCCTTTTACTAATAGTCTAACTAGCAAACTAATGTGAGTGTTTGCTTATCTAAAATATCCTAAAACTCAGTTGGAAATATTTAAAGTTTTTCATGACTGCTTAGTAAAACTATTTTTGTACCTTGTAGTAACTACAATTTTTTCACTTTTCAAAACAATATAGAGTACAACCAAATAAACAAAAGGATGGCGGCAGATCGAATGGAAACAGAAGCCAAACTAAAGGAGTACCTGATAGCTTAAGTTGAAACAATCTGAGCAACAAAATAAAATTTTAAATTTACAATGCAATATAAAATGTACACATCATTCATGTGCCCACAGTGACATAACTAACTGAATATCTAAGTCAATTGAGAAGAAGATGCAAATATTTGTTACAAAGAATTGCAAATGATATATGTAGATACTTCTCCCTCCAGGAAGTAGACCAAATGCCCTTCTCAGAATGTGGCTGATTCCAAAGGAATGGATATAGAAGGTGAATAATAGTAAGTTTACAGTGGAGACTTCACTTTAACCAAGTGATCAAGGTTAAAATCATCAGTTACCTGTTGTATAATGAATGCCAACAATACAATATGGTAACAAAGACATTTCATGCTTTAATCATGAGGAAAACACCTAATATACCCAAATTCAGGGTGATTCCACAAAATACTTGGCCAGTACTTTTTAAAACTGTAAAGGGTGTTCAGGACTACACTGCACTTTTACTAGGGTTTTCAGGACTGCAGTTCCTGGAAAACAGATTCAAGCAGCACTTTAGCTAAACGCCCGAAGAGTGCTAAGGGGAACTGCTTGTATAGGCAAAAGGAGAGGGGCTAGGTCTGGTTTATGCAAATAATATTTTCAGTCAATGTACTTTTGACTGATGCAAAGTTTATCAAGTCAGTGATTGGTGGGATTTCAATCCTGGCTGTGGCTTGCCAGTTGGTTATCCTTGTGCATACCCCAGTATGTGGGGGTGCCTGGACATGTCTGGGTCCCAGCCCTCAACATATTCTCAGCTCTGTTTCTTAATTGAACTCAAGGCGGTTCCATGTTTATTTTCCTATTTTATTTATCAAACACATGTTTAAGTTAGTTGAAAGACTCTGACTGGAGAAACAAAGAACAAGTAAACAGGAGAATGAAAATCAACTATAAAAATATGATGGAACTCATTAGTTAAATGAAGCTAATTGTTCCAGTTAGGATACCCTTTGAGCCTCTACCTACCTTTCGTTGTCTGACATATTTATCAAATAACACTGGCTCAGTACAACACTTTTATACCCAAATGGAATCAAATGAGCTGCAACTTTGCCCCCCCCAACCCCTGCCCCATACACAGCATCTGCCAGTCTTTCTCAGATAACCAATCACATTCATTCTAATTGAACCCACTTCAGCATTCTTCTGCCTACAAAGCCCTCACCAATATTTGCCACATCTATAAGTTACTTTTATGTGTCAACTTGGCTAAGCTATAATGCCTGGTTGTTTGATCTAGAAGTTACAGTAAAGGTACTTTTTGGATGAGATGAACATTTAAAACAGTCGAGCTTGAGAAAAGCAGATTTACCCTGCACAGTGTATGGGCACCATCTAATTTGTTGAAGGCCTTAAGAGCAAAGACTGAAACCCTCCGAAGAGGAAAGAATTATGCCACCAGACCACAATATAGAAATTCTGAGTTTCCATTCTTTGGACTCAAGACTACGACATGAACTTTTCCTAAATTTCCCACCTGCTGACTTCTCCCACAGATTTCTGACTTGTTAACCCCCACAATCACATAAACCATTTTTCTTAAAATACAGCAGGAAGGGAACGGGAGAGGGAGGGAGGGGTAGAAAGAATGAGATACACTGCAACTATTTCATCCCTGCTACACCCACTGATTGTTTTTTCATAGCAAAGTATGAAATTTAGATAATTTATAAGCAATATACTTAGTCCCTTTTTTGTTCTTTGCACCAAATAACATAGAATCTCTATTCCATATCCTGACTAACAGATTCACTTGTGACATGTGTTCAGGTACTTATGTCAGAGTCTTACCCTTAACCTGCTAAACCAGTTTCCTCAACTTACTTTGATTCACAGTCAAGAGTTGAGATCGATGGGCATAAAGTTATTTGATTCCAGTATCTCAGACAGGACAAGTACCAGACGACTTTTTAAAATAAGTAACTTGAGGCTAATGGGTAACAAACGACTTACTCAAATTACCAAAAAGGTAACAGTGAACAATATTAAGCTAAATGCAATCTTCACATTTCTAGAAGATTCATTTTATTTGCTTATATGAAGTCCAGGAAAAAATGTATGGGGTATTCTTGTCTCAGTGTCTGCATTTTGTTACCTGATTCAAAACTCCATTTAACTAAATATAGACAGACTGAAATATCTAGAAAATAATCAACTAGAAGCAGCTTTATAAGGTGGTTTGTCAGATACATTTGAAATTCTGGGTATATATTAGAATACCATGCAAAGCCTCAACGTTTATTTTGAGTGCTTAAAGTAATGAATTTTTTTTTTTGGGGGGGGATATTATGTTCTATGATTTAATCAAAAGAAGACTAACCTGACTTTCCTACAGTGGAAATTTTTTAAATTCAAAGGATGTTATCCTTCAAGAACTCCTTTTTTTTATAGATTTTTTTAAAGATTTATTTATTTATACATACAAGCTGGGGTACAGGCCAGAGGTGTGGGGCGGCGAGAGGGCTCACCAGGGACAGAGCGGGGAGCAGAACAGGCAGATCAGAAATACACTGCTGAGGGGAGCAGCGGGCAAGGCAGGAGAGGTCTGCCGCACCATGTGGGATTCTCCCTGGCCGGGCATGGAACTCACATTGCTGCTGCCGACAGCTCCACAGTGCAGCGCTTAACCGCTGCGCCACCAGGGAGGCCCTCCTTCAAGAACTCTTTTTGGTAGTTCTCTTCTCAAGTTCCAGTTTCTTCCCTTTCTAATAAGGTGCCTTTGAACTCACCTTCCTTCCCAAATCTACCAGTTACTTCATAGCACATAATCAATTTAGATCATCTAAGGAATGCTAGATTTTTTCTTTGCACTCAATCGCTCATCCAGTATATATATATACTTATTACAGTCACACAAATAAAGTATCTATCTATCTATCTATCTATCTATGCTATATAAACTCACATTGCTTCCAATGGTTTCAAAGAATCAAAACTTTTCTGGCAGGAGAAAACCAAGGGATGACATTATTAACGGAGAATTAAGTAATACAGTTAACAACATTTGGTAGATTCTGAATGAGCCTTTCCCTCCTGGGTTGTTTGTCACATAAGAAATCATAACTTAAGGGCACCATCCACATAAACAAAAGTGACATGTTAATAATCTTTCTACCTAAGGAATATACCTCAGTTCATTTACGCACACTGAAATAAATGAGGTCTAAAATCATTTTGGCAGAAAGCTACTAAATGTCAGATATTTCCTATAACTTTGAAATTCCCTAAATAGATTTAACTGATCTTAAATATCCAGAATTGTTTTGGAAAAACAGCAAAAGCCCTCAAGAAAATAAGTCAAAAGGACACTGCTTATTTTTCATGTATAAGTAAGAAATAAAGAATGAAAAGCTCAGAGGGATAGTAATAAATGTCACTGAGTTTTAACATTGGCTGGTTGAAGTAATAATGTTTCTATGAAAGGTAATCAACAAGTCAATGAGAGTATGGAAGAAAAGTTAAGAAAATTTAAAAAGGAAAGAAAATTAACATCTCATGTACAATTAAAAAAAATAATGATCACGTTAAATGCCAGCTCATTCTACTGACATATTGGTAAGGACAGACATAGTACGGTATGGAAACATAAGGAAAATAATGCAAGGATTATGCTTTTCTCCCTAACTTGTTTGGGAAAAACACTTGATTTTAGTGAAACAAATCACCTAAAGTTGCAACCAAGACATTCTGGACCTTTAGCTAACAAAATTCTGCTAAATCTGTTTCCCTAAACAATTGCTATATAAGAAAAAAATGTGTAAAAATTTCTGTAGTGATCTCTGTATCTGTAAAAGCAGAAGATGTCAAATAACATGTTTTTGAATACATAAGATTACTTCAAAGCAAATATTAATATATTACTATGTATTCAATTGATTATCAACTCATTAGCAACTTATTTTACATCAGTAATATATACATTCTGTTGGTTAACAAAGTTAACTAAAACAGACTTTTGAGTTTAACAGATTAAAGTTAACTTCTTTTGCAGTCATTCCGCATTTAGCAAAAAGCTGGGCATTAAATAGGTCCTAAATAGTGATTAGATACAGGCTATGTTCATGTCATTCTCCGTGTTTTCTATCTGTATTTGAAAGCTCCATGGAACTTTTCTTTTGTTTACATTTAAATGAAGAATTACTGGAAGTATTTTCAAAATTATCTCAATCTTTACAGTTCATTACATTCACACAGATACAGTATCCACATTTCCAAGGGTATTTTCAATCACACTGAGTATGACTGCTGCTAGATTGGCATAACCTAGTATAAAAAAGACAACTGTCCATGCCCACCCTGATGGACATACTGACTTATTTTACCAACTGCAAGAGTGAAAACTTCCTTTCAAAGTGATTGCTGGCAAATGAAAAATAGTTTAATAGAATAAAACTTCAACATCTTCAGTTAATGAACTTATTGATACTTTTAACAGTACTTCATAATGTAACAAACTGCATCAGAATAAAGTATCATTTTACTTTTTACAAGTTAATAGTAAATAACAGACAATATTTAAATGATGGCTTCCACTACCAGCAAATTTACTTTGAGTCATAAGGTGATCTAATGTATGTCAATTGTTTCAGTAAAAAAGACTGGTCAAGAACTGAGAAGGTTCATATATATCAGGGCATATATGCATGCAGTCAAAAGAAAACTTGCATCTCAGCCACCAGATTTATTTTCGGTGAGAAGTGATTATGTTTCACACAAAGAAGCATAATCTAATGCAAAATTGGAATTTCTTATATTTTATTGTATTTTTATTTGTATATATTTAAATGGTTAGTTTTACATTTATAAAAACCTACCTCTAGGGCCTCCCTGGTGGAGCAGCGGTTGAGCGCTGCGCTGTGGAGCTGTCGGCAGCTCGTGATGCGAGTTCAACGCCCAGCTGGGGAGAATCCCACATGGTGCGGCAGACCTCTCCTGCCTCGCCCGCTGCTCCCCTCAGCATTGTATTTCTGATCTGCCTGTTCTGCTCCCCACTCTGTCTCTGGTGAACCCTTTTGCCACCCTACGCCTCTGGCCTGTAGCCCAGCTCGTATGTATAAATAAATTTTTTAAAAAAGTATTAAAAAAAACTAACTTTAAGCACACAGATTTTTAACTAGTTTTACATCTGTGCACATTAAAGTAAAATTATAATAGAATTTATCACCATTTGTCATCCTTTCTTTTTCTTCTATAGAAAATAGAGTTGACATATATATATTCAATATTCACTCCTACTCATTGTTTTAATTTGGAGAAATAATAAGACTAAAGTTTTAATAACCTTTAATCCATATTTTTTAGTCCTTACTATGTGCATCTTAATAGCAAAGCAGTTAAACAGGTTTGTCCTAAACATGGTCCAGCCAAATATTCCAAACTACCCAGAGAAAAACCCATTTCACATTATCACTCTCTGCTATTTCCATGATGTGTCCTTTTTTTTTAAATTTATTTATTTATGCATACAAGCTGGGGTACAGGCCAGAAGCGTGGGGCAGCGAGAGGGTTCACCAGAGACAGTGGGGAGCAGACAGGCAGACAGATGAAAATACACTGCTGAGGGGAGCAGCAGGTGAGGCAGAAGAGGTCTGCTGCGCCATGTGGGAATAGCCCCTGCCGGGTGTCCAACTCTCTGGTTGCCACTGCCAACAGCTCCACAGCGCAGCGCTTGACTGCTGCGCCACCAGGGAGGCCCCTCCAAAATGTGTCCTTGAAGAGAGTATGTTATATACTCTCTTATCCACAATTTCTTTATCTGTAAATTATAGCTGATAATAATAAAAATTAACTCAGAGTGTATCTCCTAATAATGAGATAGAGTGAACAGTCCAGAGACAAGTGATAGTGCTTTTGAATTAATATATCACATTTCACTACCTCTCATTAAATGATCTATTTATATGTATGCATGCAAGGGCACACACAAAGAATGTGATAAGCCACCAACTGCTGCTACTTATGGTCAACTTCCTTATAAATATGCCATCAAGCCTACTCTTTGTATTAATTTTTTTTAAAGGTTTATTTTTTATTTTTACATACAAGCTGGGGTACAGGCCAGAGGCGTGGGGCGGCGAGAGGGTTCACCAGAGCCAGAGCAGGGAGCAGAACAGGCAGATCAGAAATACACTGCTGAGGGGAGCAGCGGGCGAGGCAGGAGAGGTCTGCCGCACCATGTGGGATTCTCCCCTGCTGGGCGTCGAACTCAAGTCGCCGCTGCCAACAGCTCCACAGCGCAGCGCTTAACCGCTGCGCCACCAGGGAGGCCCCTCTTTGTATTAATTTTTAAAGAAGGTATTATATGAAATATAGAATAGCACTCAGATACAGAGCAATGTAAACATGAGACTTTATAGAACATTTGTTTGTGTTAGAACATATAAAAATATCTGGCATGCAAAAGGTGCTCAATAGAAATATATTGAATGACAGAACGAGAGCTAATCACTGACATTAAATAAGAACTTATTTTCTAAAATCAGTTGTGGAACTTTTACCTCTGTAACATTTTTTTTTCTTTATGAGGTAACACTGGTTTACATGGGTTAGGGGCTATGGGCTAGGGGAATAGGTACACACCTCCTCAAATGTATGTGGCCACATCACCCTCACCACCTAAGCACATACAGTCATTTATCCTAGTCTGATGTGCCACTCCCTCCTTCACGCTGATGACCAAGTGCCTATCCCTTCAGTAGCCTCAATTCTGCGGTCAGTTTCTAGGGTTTATTTGGGTTTAGTTTTGTCAGGTCCTTTGTGGTTTTTCTTTGTTTTCTCAATATTCCACATGAGAAAATCATCTGTTATTGATATTTGCCTTTCTCCTCCTGATTAATTTCACTTAACATAATCCTCTCCAATCCCAAACACATTGTTGCAAATGTGTGTGTGTGTGTGTGTATGTGTGTGTGTCTGTGAGGCTACAAAATTAATATACAAAAATCTGTTCTGTTTCTGTAAGCAAACAAAAAAACTAGCAGAAATAGAAATCAGGAAAACAATCCTATTTGCAATTGCATCATAAAGAATTAAATACTTTGGAGTAAAATTTAACCAAAGAGGTGAAAAATATACTATAAGATACTGTTAAAATAAGTAAAAGTCTCAAAGAAATGGAATATTTCCATGTTCGTGGATTAAAAAAATTAGCATCATGAAAGTCACTAAATTAACTAAAGAAATATACAGACTCAATACAATCACCATCAAAATCCCAGTAGCTTTCTTCAGAGAAATAGAACAAACAAATAACAAAATCTATGTGGAACTACAAAAGGTGCAAACATAATCATAAGGGGAAAAAAAAAAACAAATAATATAGGTATCATGCTCTCCAAATTCAAACTATAAACTACAAAGCAATAGTAACCAAAACAGTATGGTAGTGGAATACAGATCAATGGATCAAAAGTAAGAACCCAGAAATAAACCTACAAATTGTATGGACAACTAATTTATGAGAAAGGAGCTAGGAAAGTCTCTTCCATAAATGGTGTTGCAAAGACTGGATGGTCAGCCACATGCAAAATAATGAAACTAGATCATTATCTATTACCATCACAAAAATTAATTCAAAATTGTTTAGAGACTTTCATGTAAGACCTGAAACCATAAATATAGAAATGTCTTAGGGACTCAATTTCAATAGCAAGAAAAAAGCAAAAAATAAACAAGAGGAATTAAAAAGCTTCTGTAAAACAAAAGAAGTATACATCTGACATGAGGTTAATATTCAAAATATACAAAGATCTCATAAAACTCAACAACAACAACAAAAAACAAATAACCAGATTTAAAAAATGGTAGAGTATCTGAAGAGACACTTCTCCAAAGACATACAGATGGCCAATAAGCAATTGAAAAGATGTTCATCATCTCATAATAGAAATGCAAATCAAAACAACAGTGAGATTATCATCTCACACCTGTGAGAATGGTTATTATCCAAAAGAAGAAACAATAAGTGTAATGTAAATTGGTACAGCCATTATGGAAAGCAGTATGGAGATTCCTCAAAAAAAGTAAAAATAGTAACTCCATACAATCCATTTATCCTATTTCTGAATGTTTACCCAAAGAAACAAAAACACCAATTTGAAAAGATCTATACATTTCCATGTTCCTTGCAACATGATATACAATAGCAAAGAACTGGAAACAACCTAAGCACTCAGCAACGGATGAATAGGTAAAGAAGATGTGTACTTACCATATATACACAATGGACTATTCAACTATTATAAAAGATAAAATTCTGGCATTTGCAGCAACATGAACAGACCTAGAGAGTATTATGTTTATTGAAAGAAGTCAGACGGAGAAAGACACTATGATTTCACTTATAAGTGACATATACGGAAACAAAACAAACAAATGAATTAAATAAAACAAAGTTAAACTCTTAGACTATAAAATCAAATTAATGTTATTAGAAGAGAAGGGGGATGGGATGTAGGTAAAAGGGGTCAACTGTATGGTAAAGAACAGGATTGGACTTATAGTTGTAAACAATCTAGTATGTACAGATGCTGACTTATAATGACATTCTCCTGAAACTTTTATAATGCTAGTATGCAACATTACTTAATTTATTAAAAAATAAAATAGCAAGATATTCCAAAGAAAAATAGACACCAAAAAAAAAAAAAGGTGCTTAATCAAAGCCATGGGAATAAAACTTTAAGTGAAAGTAGGAGTTCTGCCCATAATTTATTTATTTTTCTACATTTTAAAAGGCCAGTTTTATTAGGAAAAGGAGAAAGAAAAAGAGAGGCACCTGCATAGTCACAGGGGGCAGGAGATATATTATCCATAACTTTTAAAACCAACTGAGAGCACTTATAATATTCTGCCACTCTATCTTGTACCTTGAGAACAGAGACCACAATTGGTTTTCTGGATATCTCCAGAATCAAATACATTATCAGACAAATATGTGGATTATATAAATGATTGTTGCATTAATGCACAAATTAATTATAAATACCTAGGTCGAGCTTATGTCTTCCTCTATAATATTACTGAATTCTAAAACTATTTATTTTTATTCCATGTATATGTGTAATATCCCATCTGTATTTACTTACTACAATGGAGAGATAGGCAGTAAGATGGCAGTTTTATGTTTTTGTTTTGGTCTGCTTCTCCACTAGAATACAAACCCCATTGGAACAGAGATGTGGTCTCTCTGTTACTGATGTATGTATATATGTTCAAATCCTAGACCAAGTAACCAGTAAGTAATTAATTTAAGGCAACTTGAAATCAATGTTATTCTCTACCACTGTGGCTCATTCCATAGAACAAAACTGAGGGACATAAAAGGCTTTGTGAGTGGCAGTTAAAACACAAATTAGATTAAAAGAGATGAGTATATTCACATGGTTAACAGCGCTTTCTTGAACAATGCACCCAAACCTTTTACTTTCTGCCAGAGAAAACAGAATCTGTACTTATTTAAAAGAAGGAAATCGGCAAGATAAGTGAAAGGAGGTGAACAAATATAGAACATCAGTGAAAACATCACAGAAAATGCCTATACTGTTCCAGACAGGGCAGAAGGACTGTATTTCGAGGACTATGCTGAAAGACTAAGCGATGAGAGAGAATAAAGGGGTGGGGGGAGAGAGAATAGGTTCAAAAAGTGTAAGACGGACAGGTGGAAAGACTCACTGAGATTTGAGAAGTGGCACTCTGCTGCCCAAGATGTATGAACTTGATCGTGAATAGGGGGAGAGCACAGAAGGTGATCACTGAAGTAAATAAGGTCTGGGAACTGAGTGAGGAGGGTATCAGAAGTCTCATTAATAAGAGTGTTAAAGTCACTGAGGATAAATGACACTCAAATAAAGTTCTGTGATATCAAACATAACCAAAGACACCTCAAAGGCACTATATTTAAAGAAGCAGTCACTTTAGCACAATATCTAAATACGACACTCAAAGAAATCATGCCGGTGATTGATATAAAACAGTTGTATTTATGTTCATGAACAACAGTTCAAAATATTAGATAGATGGGAAACTCAGTAGAGTTGCCAACTCTCCCCACGGCACCACAGAAACGCACACACACAACTCTCGTGGTCTGGCCCTTGCTCCTATCCGTCAACCCCGCCCCTCTGACCTCCAGCAAACCCCGCCCCCCACCGGATATCACACAAGCCAGTTCCTTGGTAAGGAACTCTACTTCCGGTTGCGTCCCAGAGCCGTGGCAAACGGCCATAGGCCTGGTCTAAGAAGCTTGCTTCTGCCTTAGCCTTTCTCATCGCCACAGCTGCCAGCCCGGCAACGACTGCTTTCAACTCAGCTTCGTGCCAGTGCCGCCAGCCATGATGACCCTGGCACCATCCCAAGTGCGCCAGAACTACCATCCCGACTGCGAGGCCACCATGAACATCCATATCAACTTGGAGATGTACGCCTCCTACATGTACCAGTCGATGGCTTTTTACTTCGATCGAGATGATGTAGCCCTGAAGCACTTCTCTCAGTACTTCCTGCAGCTGTCCGGCGACAAGAAGGGGCGCGCCGTG
>PVIJ01020425.1:0-20959 GCA_004024925.1 Scalopus aquaticus | reverse complement strand
TCTTTGGAGAAGTGTCTTTTTAGCTCTTCTGCCCATTTTTTGACTGGATTGTTGACTTTGTTTTTGTTGAGTTGTGTGAGCTCTTTGTAGATTTTTGTTATCAGTCCTTTATCGGTTGTATTGTGTGCAAAGATCTTCTCCCAATTAGTAGGGTGTCTGTTTGTTTTAATTATTGTCTCTTTTGCTGTACAGAAGCTTTATAGTTTGATGTAGTCCCAGCTGTTTATCTTTTCTTTTACTTCCTTCGCTATGGGGGAAGTGGTTTTAAAGATTTTGCTGAGATGTATGTCATGTAGAGTTTTGCCTATTTTTTCTTCTATAAACTTTATGGTTTGAGGTCTTATCTCCAGGTCTTTTATCCATTTTGAGTTGGTTTTTGTGCATGGTGTAAGGTAGTGGTCTAGCTTCATTTTTTTGCATGTAGCAGTCCAGTTCTCCCAGCACCACTTATTGAACAAACTAATCTTGTTCCATTGCATATTCTTTGCTCCTTTGTTGAAGATTAGTTGTCCATAAATATGTGGATTTATTTCTGGGTTTTCTATTCAGTTCCATTGGTCCGTGTGTCTGTTTTTGCTCCAGTACCAAGCTGTTTTAATTATTATGGCTTTGTAGGAAAGTTTGAAGTCAGGGAGTGTAATCCCTCCATCATAACGTTAATTTTTATATATAATATGAGTTAGTGATTAAGGTTGACTTTATATCCATATAAATATTCATTTATTCTGGCAGTATATGTTAAAAATGCTTCTTTAAAAAAATGGTTTGGCATCTGTATAAAATCAAATGGCAGTCGCTTATACCCAGAATTCCACTGATCTATTTTCTATCCTTATATCACAGATTATTTTACTGTCAAAAATCTTGAAACTAAGTAGTTAATGTCTCTTCCTTTGTACTTCTTTTTCAAGGTTAATTTGGGAGTTCTAGATCCTTTAAGTTTCTATTTATTTTTATAATAAACTTGTCAATTTCTGCAAAAAAAGTGTCTTCTGGGGTTTTGAATGAGAATGAGTTCAATCATGAGATCAAATAGAAGATAATTAACATCTTAACAGCATGGAATCCTCCATTGCATTATATGAATTCTCTCTCCTTTTATTCTTATCCACTTTATTTTCTTTTAGCAACTTTTTTCCTTTTCTCCAATGTATAATTTTAGCACATCTTTTATTACAATTATCTCTAAGTAGTTTATGTTTTCTAAATAATGATAGATCATGCATTTCAATTTGTTATCCCAATTCTTATTACCAGTCTATAGAGACAAATTTATATTGATTAATAACATTTTTGTGACTTTATTAAAATCACTTAAGTTGTAAAGTTTTGTGTATATTCCTTAAGTATGCATGTATCCTCAAAATACATATGTAACTGTATCTGAAAAATACATTTGACTTTTTATTTTCCAATATGTATGCTATTCATGTTGTTCCAGATACAATGTTTAAAGGACATGATAAAAATTAACATCCATGGGCCTCCCTGGTGGCACAGTGGGTTAAGTGCAGTGCTGTGGAGCTGTTGGCAGCGGTGACTGAGGTTCGATGCCTGGCGGGGGAGATTCCCACATGGCGCGGCAGACCTCTCCTGCCTGGCCCGCTGCTCCCCTCAGCAGTGTATTTCCCTCGATCTGCCTGTTCTGCTCCCCGCTCTGTCTCTGGTGAACCCTCACGCCACCCACGCTTCTGGCCTGCACCCCAGCTTGTATGCATACATAAATAAATCATTTATTATTATTATTATTTATTGTTTATTATTTATACATAAATAAGTCATTTATTATTTATCATTATACATAAATAAATAATTTATTATTTTTATTATTTATACATGAATAAATCATTTATTTATTATTTATGTATGCATGCAAGCTGGGGAGCAGGCCAGAGGCGTGGGGAGGCGAGAGGGTTCACCAGAGACAGAGCGGGGAGCAGAACAGACAGATCGAGGGAAATACACTGCTGAGGGGAGCAGCGGGCCAGGCAGGAGAGGTCTGCAGCGCCATGTGGGAATCTCCCTGGCCGGGTGCCGAACTCACGTTGCCGCTGCCAACACCTCCACAGCGCAGTGCTTAACCGCTGCACCACCAGGGAGGCCCCATAAATAAATAAATCTTTTAAAAAAATTACCATCCTTCCACAATCATAGAAGAAAACATTTGATATTTGACTATTTTACCATCAAATAGTATGTGGATTGTAAATCTTACCTAAGTGTGCTTTGTAAGACTGGGAAGGTTTTGGGTTTTTTTATTCCTAGTTTGTTGAGATTTTTCTGTGTGTAAATGTGTGAACACTGTCAAATACTTTTCAATATTAACTGAGCTGGCTATATTTTTATATAACCCTTATTCTGTTAAGCATTGTACTATATCCAATTTCAATAGTTCAACTTAGAAGCAACATACATTCTGTAGAAACATACATTGAAGTTTGAATTTCAATCTTTTCCTGAGCTAGTTATGTGTAGTAAGATATTCTCTTCAATCCTAGACAGTGGCAGGAAACCAAAACACTAGTTAATCACACGATCATCACTATGCTTACCAACTGCTACTCACTTTCAGTATGGTATTTAATAAGTTGCATGAGATGTTCAACCCTTTATTATAAAGTAGACTTTGTGTTAGATGAATTTTGCCTAATGTAGGCTAGTGCAAGTGTTTTGAGTACGTTTAAGTTAGGCTGAGTTAAGCTATAATGTTCTATAGGTTAAGTGCATTAAGTGCATTTTCTGACTTGTGATAGTTATAACTTACAATGAGCTTGTTGAGACACAACCCCAGACAAGTTCAGAAAGATCTGTATTACTATTAAACACATGTAATTGATGCTAAGTCATAGAGAAATTTGGTACAAAAATACTAAGAATAAATTTTCCAGTGGATGATAGTGATGATGATTTAGTCCAATCTTTCAAGTAATGTTTATATTTTTCTGAACCAGCCCTGTCAAATGGTTTATTTGTTTGTTCTTAAATGCCTCAAGTATGAGTACTTTATTATCTTTTAATTTTTATTCTTGCAAAACTCATTCTTCATTCCATTTTAATTACCTTTTCTTTTATGAGGTTTATCAAGAACATTCTTCTCAACTGAGATGATCTTTTTCTGCTGAGTCTCTATGAGCTAACAGCTTCTATCACAGATCTGGACATTTAGATGTGCACCTCTTGTTTTCCTGCCTCTCACTGCTCTGAAATACTTCACAGCATTCAGTACACACCATGGAATGATGCCAAATCCAATTTCAGAGCATAAAGAAAAACAGCTGGAGATAGGGGAATATTCTATACTGTGACAGGAATTGCCTTTGAAGATTGTGTCTCATTGTGAAAGGTAGAGTTTTCCTAAACCATCAGATATTTAAAATGAGAGAAATAAAATGCCCTTAAAGAGTCTTCTGGTTGCATGATATAATGTACTTTGAAGAAAAGACTGAATTTCTCTGTGTACTTTGAATTCTAACATTCCTGCCTACTTTTCAAGTGCAGATATTTTCTGTAATAAAAATTTTGCCCAGAATAGGATTAATATAGATGAGGTTCCCACAAACACGATACCAAACATGATCACTTCAATTTAACTTTCTACTTCTATGGGATTTACAAGGACACAAATTTAATTTTTCCTGAAGACAAATGTATTAATATTTAATAAAATCAAAGTCAGATGACAGTGTTAGTAAAAAATAAGAAATGTACATAAAGCCTTTCTATATTTGAATAAGACAACTGAATTGAGTACCATCTACTCCTAGCCATGAAATAAGGTATTAATGAGAAGAAAAATTTAAAGCAGAACAAATATTTGGTCATTGAGATAAAATGTTGAATGGATTTATATCATGGAAATAGACCATAGATCTTTTCTCATAGTCTTTCCTTTCAGCTGTTGATGTAAATGGCTGTATATGACTAATTGTCTCGGAAATGTAGGTATCTGTGATTAGCATGATATATCTTAAGACAAATAAAGACATTAAAAATATAGCAGACACTTAATTTTTTCCCATCTCTATTCCTTTGCATTCCAACTCATCCAATATTTTATGATTCATTTTTGTGCAGTGGTAGATTGGACATTGCCAATCAGATCATCTTAAAACTCTAGCTATAATACTTACTTCAGAGGTTTGAGAGCAAGACAAGTCAGTCTCCTAAGATTTATCCTGGCATTTGCATTTATCAGGTAGTTGGATAGGCTGGGATATGTTATAGCAACAGATTTGCCCTAGCCTTTCAGTAGCTTAAAAAAAAAAAGATATATTTATAGCTTAAGGGAAGTCCAATTTGGTTTGAGCCACAGTCCTCCCTGTAACATCACCCTGTGAAACTTGTTGCTCACAAGGTCACCTTATCGGGGGGAAGAGGGCTCACAGCCATAGAAAAAAATTATCTTTAAGAGCCAGACCTGAATGGAGTTAGACCATTTCCTCTTGCCACTCACTGCTGTGCCTGAGTATGGCATTCAAACTTTGCATAGGACATCATAAGTGTGCCCTTCTTTTTGGTAAGTACAGGCTAAGGTGGAATTCTCCCCTTTATAATTGTGAGTCATTACTAATTTAGAGCTTTTAGACTACCTAGCCCATTATTTCCTAAAATTAACTATATTAATCAATCAGTCCATCCATGAGAAAGAATTTATTAAACCATATATCATATAATTAGCACCATATTACATCTGGCAAACTTCTACTCATCTGTCAAACTTTGTTCTAGTGTCACCTGCTCAATGAAGTGTCTTCACATTCCGTACACAGTTCCATCAATTCACATAATTCTCATGGGCAGCGTGGCATGGTAGATAGAAACAAAGGCACCAAAGTTAGAATCCTCGGTGTAAATGTAGGCCCTTCCAATGGTAACTTCGCAGCTTTGGGCATTGTGTTTAATCTTTTTCTGCCTCAGTTTCTGCAACTCTTAATTGGGAATAATATGGTTATTTTCATGAACAAAGTTGTGAACAGAGAGATATATAAGAATAGCACAGTTCAGACAAAATTCAATCATTCTATCCTTATTAGATTCTGAGCTTCTCAAGAACAAAGACAGTTCTTATTAACTGATTTTTTTAATCCAGTCCTCACAGCATGCTTAGTAGATAAAGAACATTAATTAAGTTCTGCTTGGGTGGATTTCAGTAGTAGTAAGACTAGCAGTAACAGTAATTACCACCACAACTAACATTATTAAGCACTTACTATGTATCAATTATGGTTCTAAGTGCCCTGCATGTGTTACTCGTGCAATGAGTAAATAGAGGAAGTTGGATATCTCTTATCATAATTCATTTGCTATTGTAATTTAATTTTCCAAAAAAATTTCAACATTAAAAATTTTAGTTTCTTTATCATTGGCACATTTTACTTTGATGGTGCTTGTTGGTGGTTTCTCCTAAGCAGTATTTTTCTAGTAGCTAGTAAAGGAACAAAAAGTCAAGTTGTCACATTCAACTCATACACCTTTCTTAGTTCCTTCTGAGATATGAGGAACAGCTAACCATCAGTAAATTATTGGTACTTCATACATTGCTGTTTATACCACAGCCAGCAACCAACATTGTGTTCAGTACGCCCTCTGATATAATGTTCATTCACTCTCAGGCCACATTTGAAAGTTGATGCTGTATTGGCTTCTTTGGATTTCTAAGTTTGGCTTTAAATTCTAGTGTCTTCTCTCATTCAGGGTCTAAAGCATTTGAGGGACTGCATCTGCCAAGTCAGGTGGAGTAACATGTCATGTAAAACCCAGTTCATGTCCAGTCGGGGCATCTCTAAGAAGCATCTTTTAAAAATAAATTTCTAATTCATGTTAAGTTTGTGTCTTAAATTATATAATTATGGAGATAATGGATTGCTCTTAAAGTTAAGGATGTTCGGAGTAAAAGGAGTTGGTTCTGCTTCAACTATTTAGATTCAGTGTGTATATAAATTCCAGTAGTCAAGGCTGAATAGCTTAACCAATCCCAACTGCCTCTTTCCCTTTTGTACTTACTCATTCGATGCCATTACAGTGGAGACAGATGCCGACCTTCAGAGTTGTGCGTTTTATATCGTATCGATGACTGTTGCTCCCACAAAACCACTGGGGGTAGACTGCAAGTAGCAACATCCCTCAGCTTACTGATTCCTTCAAAGAGTGATTCCAAAATAATATGTAAATTATTTTTCAACATGTCTCTTCCTGTTGTTTTCTTGCTTCTGTAGAATGGCATGTTAGAGGCTGGACTGGTTCACAACCATAAACATAACACCGTGGCAGGGATGACAGGGCAATGTAAGAGCCAGCAAGAATGGTGCTCCACGATAATTCTGATGAGATGAGGTAAATTTCTCTCCATGTACCGGCACTGGCAATTAGGGTGATTGAAAAATGAGTTGTTCTCACTAGCACTGGAAGCTGCAGAACTCAAGCATTCATATATCAATAAATAGCTAATAACAGGCATCACATATATCATTAAATAATCATAACAATTATTCTTCCTCAATAGGACGAGAGTACCTTGTGTACTGCAGCTGAGTAAATCATTGAGCTTGATGGTTTCCTATTTTACTCTAAAAAAGCAAAGACTATAAATAACGTAAGCTGTTGACTGTCACACAAATGATATCATTAGTAGAAAGGATATTTATAGAACCTCAAGCAAACCTAGCATAACAGAAAAAGGATGAACGGAAGACAGCAAAGGCAAGGATCAAAATATCAGCAAGAGAAATAGCAAGTAATAGAGAGTAGAATAAATACAATAATATCTAACCTGAATTTGTATAAGCATTCTTCCAATCAACTTATGTGCTGATGCCTGCAAACTCACTTACGTACTTGATTAGATGTTCTGGTGAAAAAAAAATGAACTGAGTTCTAGTAGTATCTGTTGTTAGGCTAATGTACAAAAGTCTGTTTATACAACAATAAGATTAAAATATTTTGTTAAGTAATAATTTTGTGAAATTGGAATTAGATATAACTTTCACTCAAAGCTGTTCGTAACAGTATCTAGAAACAATAGTAACTTTAAGATAATGGACGTGAAGAGCCACTCACATTGACTCATAGTTACTGGAAATCCAGTCTTATATTGTCTTTCCTGCCACTCATGTCATATATCACACATCTTCAAATGTGTCATGTTTCAAAATGATTTCAGGGCCTATGGATGCTAACTATACCTCTGTGCTAGACAGTATTAGGGAGTGGGATGAAAGGAACTGACTCAAGTCTTTTAAGTGTTTTTCTGGATGTTCCACAAAACACTTCATTGATCAAAACCCTCAATTATAGGTGGCTGGAAATATAGTCGTCAAATGGACACATTACTATATTTGATAAGATTATTATTATGGTCTCCTCACCTAATACAGCTTAATTCATTATTTTTAACCAAAGTAACTTCTAATAACAACTAAAAATGCCAGAAGAAATTCATGATAGATGAGATAAATTAGATAGATGATAGATACATATACACACAAAAAAATAATATTTAAATGCTTCAATGCTAAGATAATAAGGAGTTAAAGAACCAAGTTCTATAGGAAGAGAAAACCCAGTGATATTAGCCAGATATTTTGGGCTAATTTCTCATTCCTAAATAAGGGCTGAGAAGCTAAATAAAACTGGGAACATATTTGTGGGCACAGTGGGGCACCAAAAGGAAAACTTGATAAACACATTGGAGTTGCGGTTGTGAGCGCAATAAAAGAAGGAAATAGACTACTCCCTACATTATGTAAGCCTAGTTTTAAATCATCCATTCCCCAGTTGGATGAAGATTAGCTGAGATATATCATATTACTAGTCTACCTGCATATCAGAAGCACAGTAAATTCTTTCTGGAGGAATAAAGTCCTATTCAATGCCTCATAGCATAGTCACTATTAGTTTTCAACACAACTTCGGATAGCAAGGTTGAAAAACAACTCAGGTAGATGAGAAGGCAAGACATGAAAGAAAGGAAAAGAGGAAGGAAAAAAAAAAAAAGCAAATCCAAATCCACAAGGGCTCCATATAATGGAGTCATTAGAATATATATTGTTAAAACAAACCTTAATATGTTTATAGAACTTTAAAAGGCATTGAAATTTTCAGTGGAACAATAACTTTGAATAAGACAAATGGGACTTACACATATGAAAACACAAAAATTGAAACCAAAATTTACTACCATATTAGACACTATTAGACACTATTAGACCATATTAGACACTTAATTAGGTGACACTATTCCTCTTTTAAAATGCGCCTAAGTTTTCCTGGCCAAAGCAACCCTAACTACATCTTAGAGATCATGGAGAACATAGGATGTAATTTTGGTTGCATTCTAAATGTCAGAGAAAATCGATGCAAGTTCTTTTTTTAAAAAAAAAAATTATTTTTATTTATCTATGCGTAAAAGAGCTGGGGTTTAGGCCAGAGGTGCAGGGGTTGAGAGGATTCACCAGAGACAGAGTGGTGAGCAGAACAGGTGGATCTACTGAAATACACTGCTGAGGGGAGCAGTGGGTGAGGCAGGAGAGGTTTGCTGTGCCATGTGGGAAGTTCCCTGGCCAGGGATGGAACTCATGCTCTAGTGGTTGGCAATAGCTTGGTAATGCTGAGACTTTAACCCTTGCCTTTTTGTGTTTATGGCCAAAGTAAATGAAAGACATTAAAAATCTTTCAGCTATAAAAATAATTACCCCAAATCAAAAGCATGAAAATGCAGACTGTCTTCTATAAATATGCTTTAAGTCATGTAAATCTTGTTAAAAGTTGCAATTAGAGATGCATACCCCCCACCCCCACCAAGGCTACATGCAATTTTCAGCCAAAGAAAATTTCTTCTCTCCTGAGCTCTAGGCAACTGTTTCTGCAAACTACTTTGTTCCCCTATATGGCACGTGAGAATTGTTCCTCAGGTCAATGTCTTACAAATATAAAATGTAGGAAGGACTATCTCTCATGCTTAATATGTGTCTTCTGTTGGGAATATGAGACTGAAATAGTTTAATGGCAGATAATATGGAAAAAATTCTGCACCTACTTTCTTATTGCTAGAAAATCGGTAACTTAAAGCCACCAAAAATTACTTTCTAACATAGTTTTTTCCTCCAGTTCTGTTATAAAGCTTTTAAGATTATTTTAAGGGGATTCTTTGCTGCCACATTCATCATGGGATGTGAAAGGACTAGATTTTAACATTTTTATTTTGTCAGGAGTTTTTGGTTATAAGTGTGTGGATTATATTTTATTTGTGAAGTAAACTCTAATGCAAACTTTTAACAACTTCTAGGAACCATTCAGTGTTAGGTTCCTTACCCAGTTTCTTATTGGACAGGCGTCTGAGTGTCCATCTGGAAGCAATATGTATGTGAGCGTGACTTCAGCCAGGCAGTAATAAATACTACCACCGAGCAGCCCTCACCTGCCCACAGGTGAGGTGTGAAGTCTGGCACACAATAGCCCAGAAACTCGTGGATTCCTACTCACAAGGCGCTTCAGTCTAGTGTAAGCCAAAGTCCATTCATCCAAACTCCCTCACTCTGCTGAGCTCTGGAAAGATGTAGAGAAGATGCCAGACTCTGCACTGAGGGGGTCTTTATCTTAAAGGTGAAAGGCAGGTGTTTCTTCTGCAGTTTTAGACATGCCTGTATAGTCTGTGCACCTGCTGTAAGACTCTGGCATCTGAATGGCTTCTGCTTCAACCTCCTGCAGCCCTCCCCATCCACCACACCCAGATTCTTTGACTCCAGCCTTTCACCCCCTTCCACTTACTCTTGTAGAACAGAGCAGCTTCATCTTCATCTTCATTCCAAAAATTATAATTCTGTGTCTCAAGATGCTTTCTAGTTTTGTCTTTTCCTCTGAGGAAAAAAAAATCAAATGGTAGATGAAGTTAGGCGAGATAATCAACTTAGACTTTATACGTGGATATTTTTGAATCTGTCATGCTTCAAAGCTGGAGGATTAAAGCACATAAACTCCCAGTGTGAACCTCTGAACACAGCATTCCCCTATAACTCATATGTTGAAACCCTAATTCTCAACAAGATTGCATTTAGAGATAGAGCCACTACAGAGATTAAGTTAAATAATCAGGGTAAGGCCCTAATCCAAGAGGACAGAGTCCTTTAAGAAGAGACATCAGAGATGCAAACAACAGAGAAAAGGTCATGTGAGAACAGAGTGAGGAGGTGACTCTTTGCAAGTCAAATGAGAGGTCTCGGGGGGAACTAACCTTGAAACATGGTGATTCTGCATTTCCAGCTTCCAAAACTATGAGAAAATAAATTGCTTTTAAGTGCCCCAGTCCCATTATTTTGTTATGACAACCCTAACACAGATTAATACATATAATAATGATATAAAAAGGACAAATGTCACTTATAAGGATCTTGGAATAAAGAAAAAAATTAAGTGCAAAGGCAGGAAATAAGTGGACAAAACAAGCAAGATAAAATACCATGAAAGACAACCCAGGGGCTTCAGAGTTACTAGTGGTCATTAAATTCCCTCAGCACAGTTGACTAATGTCCATAGCCTATGGTCACTCAGAGTGACAACCTCAGACCCACCTCAGACATGCCTTCCAAGAGATTGTCACACCCTTGATGTAGGACTTCAGCTTCCTCTCCTGTCCAGGTGAGTGAACCTGCTCCTGACTCTCAACAGTGGAAATGACAGCTGAGCTCCTGTTGACCTGCAGTAAACAGAAGGGATGTTGGGGCACACATGAGAAAGATACTCTTTCACTTAGGAAGTGATCAGTTAAATCTCCAGGGCAATCTCTGTTTGACCTTGGGATGCTTCTCTGATAGAGCTAGTCTCTACTATTTCAGGGTCTGAAAATTGACCAGCATCTCCCATCAGTAAGTGGTAGGGAGGTCTCACAACTCACTGGACACTTGAAATCTGTTTAGAAATTTTGGCCTGCCTCATGGGTCAGCCCTCAATGATCTGTCATTGTAGAGCCAACTTTATTCACTTGCAATAGCCCTGTTAAAGCATGTCTGGCACATGCTACCACATGTCCCAACAAGTTCATTAGACCACCTTATTTTACATGCACAATGTATGTGATAAAACACTAGTTTTGCAATCTATAAGGCACAGCCTTCAATTCCCTAAGCTTCAGTCTCTTCTCCTGTGAAATTGAAATAATAATTCACCCTCGAGATTGTTATCAGGTTTATTATGAGTCAGTTTGCTAAGATACTTAGAGCCATTCCTGGTATAAGTAAGTTAACTAATAAATACAATCTAAAGAAATCGCAATTATTAAAAAATAGGCATCTGAGTTATCGTTTCTCAAGAGAACCATGATATTAGCAAGACGCCCTACAACTATGGGACTGCCTTTATATTACCTAAGCAGTATTTCTGGTGCAGTAGACTTCCATTCTGACTTAGAATATCTAAGTCATCTCTCCCAATCCCCAGGTAATAATGACTTGTACCTGGTGGGATTTTCTGTGTCCTATTCATCACACTCCTTCCCTGCCTGAAACCAAGGACCAGAGCTAAATTGAGAGCAATTTTCTTTTTTTATTTGTCATTTGAAAGGTATGGTGGCTCCTCAAAAAAAATCCCAAACTTTTTTTCTTCTTTTAATTGCACTGCCTACCAGAACATGCCATTATCTTTCCCAGGGAATGCTGTAGATAAAAATAACCAACCGAGGGATGTATTTTCAGTATACAAGAGGTAACTTCAGGAAGAATTCCTTCTTTCTTAAAGCAGAACTCTCTGCTCGTTTCCCTTCTCTGGGGACACAGTGAGTAATGCGCAAGAGTTTAGGAGTAATTAAGAATAATGACGGTGTCAACCTTAGGACAAGTGATAAATCTTAGTTTGTTTATAACTTAGAGATTTTATTAATGTTTAATCAAAAGACTGCATCAGAGTTGTAACTAAAATACACTAGCATAATTTTTTAGCTTCAGAATTGGACAGACTTACAAAATATGTTCAGAAATTTCCTCTCAGAAGGCATAAACAGTCCACAGATATTCAAAAGCATGTAATTTCAAAGCTTTTCTATGATATTTCATTTACTTTTAAATATGCCTATATCCGGGTCCCTACTGTGTACACTCACTAGAAATACTCATGAACAAGTGGGATGAGGGGACACTAGTGTATAAATGATTACAAAATTCTGTGAACAGTACAAGCATAACATTCTGTGCAAAGTGCAGGGAGTTCAAAAGTTGTGATGCTTCAACTGGTCCTTCTAAGAAAGGAAATGCCACATCTTCAGTCCTGTAAGTTCTGATTTAACTATTTGTTAGCAGATCTCACTTACCTGTTGACTTTTGAAGTTCCACTGAGGTGTCGGTATGCACACAAGCCTGGGATCCGCCACCTAACGCCTGTCAGTGCTGTTAATCCTCAGCAACGGCAGCTCTTTGCTGTCCCCTGAAATATTAATAATAGTGCCCTTTATACCCCAGGCAACTGGTTTTTGCTGATTTTTTACTAGGCAGATTACTCCTTCTGATATCCTAACGAAAATCAACTTAATTTTCAAAATCAATCCCAGTGACAAAATGTCTATGATGCCTTTCTTAAAGTTGTAATAACTATGTGTCTTACAAGGCTTCTGTTAGGCAGCAGGTTTTGTGCTAGGTACTAAAAATTCTCATACCCATCCCATTAAGTTTCAACAGTTTCATTCATTTATCCTTTAATGTCACCAAGTTTATAGGGGATAACTTGGACTTTGTATCTAGCTGTGCAGACACAACAATGAACATTTGTCATTGTTGTCTTCTTTCACCTTTCATTATTGCCCCTTTCAATTTGGACTTTCTCCAAAGTACTTGTGCTTCTACTTAGTACTTATTTCACTTTAAATACAGTTAATGGTTTGCAGGACTGTTTTCCTTGCTTTGCTATAATTAGTTTTTTTCATTTCTCTATCCTCCCTTGCAGAGAAAGAGCTATACACAATAAATATTTTCTGAACTCAAAATGAAGGAACAATGGCTAAGACTTAGCTTCTGGCTATGATATAACCTATATCAGAGAAAATCACATTAACAGACAGAAATATAAAGGAAAGTCAATTAGAATAAAATAATCCCAGATGAAAGATGAAGCAAGTGAAAAAGAAAAAGTACCATGTAAGTAAGTAGATCTAAATAAGCATGGTCTAAAATATAGTAATATATTTTAAGTTTTAATATATGTTGTAA
Organism: Scalopus aquaticus; assembly: GCA_004024925.1. Taxonomy (NCBI): domain Eukaryota; kingdom Metazoa; phylum Chordata; class Mammalia; order Eulipotyphla; family Talpidae; genus Scalopus; species Scalopus aquaticus. The sequence continues at coordinate 7,772 of PVIJ01020425.1, read as the reverse complement.
TTGATGGTTATAAAATCTTTTCATTATTGAGGAAGTAATAATTTTTTTGTATGGACTGATGAGAATAAATGTAGAAGTAAACAAAAGAAGTATCCTACAAACTAAAAATAATTACTAAAAGTGAAATTGAATGATTTTAAAAAATATTATTTAAAAGAACTGAAAAAATAGCTAAAACTGAATAATAGCTAAAACTGAAAAAATAGCTCTAAACGTAGAGAACAAAGACGGTTTATTTAAGTACAAATATATTACTCATTAAAACAGATTACATTCACTAAATTAGAATGATAGACATTTAAAAAGAAACAACTAGCTAAATTTTAATTCTATGAGATACTTTTGAGTATAAGAACATCAAAAAGTTGAAAATAGAAGAACATAGAAAGATAAAAGTTACCTCAGCAAATACTAACCAAAAAGAAAGCTGGGGGCCTCCCTGGTAGCGTAGGGGTTAAATCTCAGAACTATAACCACAAAGGCCTGAGCGATCCCCAGTCAGAGAGCTGACCCACATGGCCCAGCAGACCTCTCCTGCTTTGCTGCTGCTCCCCTCAGCAGTGTATTTCTGTAGATTAAGTAGTTCCACTCCCCACTGTCTCTGGGAATCCTCTCACCACCCCCCACACCCTAGTTCTTCTATGCAAAAATAAGTAAAATCTTTTTTAAAAAAAGGAAAGAAAGCTGGTACTACTTAGTGCTACTAAAAATGGAAATATTTATGTTCAGAAGTATGTCAAGAGTTAAGAGAGAACATTTCATGATGATAAAAGGATCAATCCAACAGAAATATATATTCATCCTAAACTTGCATGCCCTCATTAATGAGTCCTGAAATAATAAATAAAATGAATGTTGGTGACTAGATCAGAGTATCTGGTTTCTTTTTCTCTTGTTTCAACAATATAATCATACTTCTCATGAAGCCCATACAAAGAGCCCATTTCTGAATGTTCCATATTCAAGATTTCTATAACATTGTCACTGCTACTAATATGTATATTTTAATGTCTCTACACATAGAAATACATGTGCACACACATGTATGGAAGTGTGTGTGCGCACGCGCACGTGTGTGTGAGAGAGAGAGAGAAATGGAATCAAAAAAGGTGCATAGGCCAATAAAATCCCTATTTACATGTGTTGCAGTCATTTTGCCCAACCTCAAATATTCTCTGTGAGCAGATAATACAGCAGATGCATTCACCAAAATTCAAATTCACATTTTTAAACACATTGAGGTGTGCTTCCTCCCTACTTTTCCCCCAGTTTAACCAGTTCTTAAAAGCAGCCAACAATGTCTTTCCTCTGTCTTACTTATTTTATGAACACATTCTGTGCCATTTAGTAATAGCACTTAGCAATTACATGTGTGTGTATGGATACATATATAATGATAGGCATATGTGTCCACACATCCATGCGTCTGCATGTCTACACACAAATATATCTGAGTGCATGTGTCCCCCTGGTATTTTTTTTGCCCTTTCCTTGCTTTGCTTTGTAGCTGATGTTTTCATTTAAATTGCAGCTGGGAGACATAAGCATCTGTCCCATTCTTCCCCACAGTTGTAGAATATTTCAGTTATGGAGATATAATCTACTTTACTCATCTTCTTATATGCAAATTAATTTGTTTCCTGTTGGCAAGTCTTGTCACTCAATGAATATCCAAGCATGAGCATAGTTTTATCATCCTCATACCACAAGTGTCCTGGATGGGTTTCTGTGGAATAAATACCTGTTTTTAGATTTTCTGGATCAAAGACTCTTTTTATTAAAATTGAAAGCTTTAGCCAAATTGTCTTTTATAGAAGCAGTCCAGGTTGACATGATGCCCATCTGGGTACCTTACTCTCATTGCTATTTTTAGCATATTGTGTGTGTGGGGGGGGGGGAGAGCTTACCAGAGTAGGGGAAAGCACAAAGAGGCAGCTGAATTTCTGAAAAGCAGAAGTGGCAACTCCTGGGATGGTCATTGCTAACTGCCCGTATTCCCCAGAAAACCTGATTTAGACGGGTGCTCAATTTTCTCCACTAAGTTCTCTTTCCTTGCAAAAGAAATACAAGCAGCAATAAGTTACTCTTTTCACCTACAAGACTTCAACAAGAAAAATTTAGTGATCCCACTTGATAAGACATGCAGTGGAGCAAAAACATTGACCAAGCTGTAATTTTAGGAATAAAAAATAAAAATTTACAGAAGATTCTATTGAAAGTACATAAGATTTCATTGCAGGGAAAAATGGGTCTGGAAGGCAATATAAGGAAAGGGTTGAGATCTCTCCTAACTCTGAAATTATACAGTATTTGCCCTGCTTTATCAAACATTAATTTTTTTTCTGTTAATTCATAAATTGAAACTCTAGAAATGACAAAAGCTATATGAATGTATGGAACAAAAACCGAATTCTCCCTATAATTAAAAAAAATGCTTTTAGTTTTTAACCCTGTCTCCTCCACCCCCCCTCTCCTAATCTTCCTTCCCTCCTCCTCTAAGAATTAGTACAGTTCTCCCAGGAAGAGGATTTTATTTACTGTTAATCTTCAATTTTTACTGAGCTCCCCATATCATCATAGATTTCAAGAGAAGGTTGACAAACTTGCTTACAAGAATTAACGCATACCCTCCCAAAGATACCAGGTAATTGATTTTAAAATATCTAATTTCTCGGACTCCCTCCCTCCCCCAAGACCCCCTGCAAATTGTCTCATCGGACTCTCTTCCCTGAAGGCAGTGCTTCTGGGTGCAGGTATCACTTTGGTCCAGAACTTGCGCTGATGTTTGGCTCTTAGACTTCAGGGCTGGTTTCTGAGTAAACCCAGCAGACAGTCACCACACTATACTTTGCAACCCATTACTTGTTTTATAAATAGAATCTTCTACCTTTTAACAAAGTAGGTCTTGGGGGTTTTCATCACAACAATAGTTGCAACTACTCCAGGTGCTGTGTGCTAATTAGCTCATTGTGATAATCATTTCACAATGTATACATACATCACCATATTGTACATCTTACATATATACAATTTCTATTTGTCAATTATAAAGGTAAAAAAATAAAATTCAATTGGTCTTTATACATTATTTTTTTCTATACGTCTAAACTTGATTTATTATAATAATGCTTAGACTTCTGTCATTTTTTATAAAGATATAATACTTGTCTTATGAAACAAGTTAGGGATTTGTTTTCCTTTTTCTATTCTGTCAGAAAAGATTAATGTAAAATTGTTATTTTTACTTCATTAGATGTTTGCAAGACTTACCAACAAATTCATCTCTCCAGAGTTTTCTGTACGGAAAACTTTTCTGTTTAAATGATCTATTTATTTATCAGACATCATACTTAAGATTTTCCATTTCCTCTTTTTTCACTTTTAATAAATTGCATTTTGGAAGGGATCGATGATTTTATCTAATTTGAAAATCTTTCGCAATGGTTTTTAAAACATGACAAAATATTTCCAATGTTTGTAAAATACATAGTGATTTATCTTTTATGTTCATGAATACTATATGTCTCTTATACTTTTTCAGTTTAAATTTTCATTTTCTTTCTATGCTTCAGTTTGGGTATTTTCTATTGATCTGCACTTAAATTCATTAATCCTGTCTTCTGCTTGTCAAATTCTACTAAATCTACACTATGAGTTTTGTATTTCACATATTCTGTTTTTCAGGATGAGATAAGGCAAGGGACAGACACATTCGACCAATGAAGGCTTGAGTTAGGTCGAGGTATGGCTTTTTCTCATGCAGGGACTGCCCTGACATTCTATTCAAACCCTGTAAATGTGTCTATTCTTTATCCCCCCAAACAATGAAGAATATTCAACTCTGCCCCTCTGGTGCTTTGAACTGTGCATCTTAGATAAATTCTTGGCAGTTTTTGTAACAGAGCAAGTGGTTGATGGAGAGAGATGTGTTGAAACAGGCTTCTCCCTCCATTAGGGCTCTGCCTTCAGATCTCCAAATGAGTCTAAGAGTTTTCCCTCTGCCTTTTATAAGATGTGTTCAAGTCCTCAAGCCACCTGTGAGGAGTCTCAGAACCCAGAATATGCCCCTTGAAGGAAAACTTGTTGCTCATTCAAGGCTCTACACATTTTCAATCTGCTACCTCATTCTCATTTCTCTGCCAAGTCTTACTGATTTCTCCCCCATTTTTTAAATCTATGCAGACCAAATTAAATACTCAGCCGATAACGAAAGTCTGCTAAGGCCTCAGTCTAGAATATGACCAATAATGGCTAACTCAATTTGAGTGGGTTCCCTTGTGTCCAGAATTTCAATTAATTTCCTCCTCACTGCTTCCATAGTGCTATGATTTCTTTAAAATATGACTTGTATCATTTACACAGTTTCTCCTGGTTTTGACGAGAGTTTCACTGCTATAATCCATTACAGCAGCTGCTATAATCCATTACATCCTACATGGAAGCAGAAGGCATTTTTTAAGATATGAAAAATATAGGGCTCAGGCCTCCCTGGTGGCGCAACAGGCTAAGTGCAGTGCTGTGGAGCTGTTGGCACTATAGCGCAAGTTCGATGCCCAGCAGGGGACATTCCCACATGGTAGAGCAGACCTCTCCTGCCTCACCCGCTGCTCCCCTCAGCAGTATATTTTGGTTGATCTGCCTGCTCTACTCCCTGCTCTGTCTCTGGTGAACCCTCTCACTGCCCCACACCTCTGGCCTGCACCCCAGTTTGTATGCAAAAATAAATAATAAAATTTAAAAAAAATTTTTTTTAAAAAGAAAAATATAGGGATCCTTAGGACTTAAGTTTGGGTACTCTTTTGCTTCTGCATTTTTCCTGGGTGATCTCATCTTTTCTATTTAATTTCTTTTTTTATTAAATTAACATTCCATACTAACATAACATAAATTCCGGGTGTCCATTATTAAATACTACATTCAGTCTGATGCTCTCATCTTTATGAGACTTGAATTTATGTTACCACACCAGGCCCATCTTCTAGACTCCCTATTGCTAAAAAATGACCTCGATAGCATGTCTTTGTTGATGCTACAGAGAACTACTACAAGTCTAGAACTAAGCATACCTTTATTACACTCAAGTGGGACTCTGGCATATTTTGGTGGATAGTATCATCCACTTGTTGTGTTTCATTCTCTGCCAAGAAGTATGGTTCTCCTTTTTCTCCCTAGCACCTCCAGTCTAGGGCACCAACAAGTTTTTACTTTTTGCTGTTAAATATTTCTTGAATCCATCCAGTTCCCTTTACATACAACTACCTACCTTCCTGCCGTCATCACCATCATTGCTCACTTCTACATTAGGTGTAACCACATAGATTTCCTATATCCTTACTCTTCTCTGCTTTATTCTTCAAGATCACAGGTGTTTGTCATATTTTTCTCAGCTTGCTATAACAAGAACTCTTGACTGGGTGGCTTCTAAGCAATGGAAATTTGTTTCTCACAGTTCCAGAGTATGGAAAGTCCAAGATGAAGCTGCTGGCAGATTTAGTGTCTGGATAAAGCCTACTTCCTGGTTCTCACTCTGTCTTTACAAGGCCAAAGGGGATGCAGATGTCCCTGGGACCTCTCCTGTAAAGGCAATAATCCCATTCAAGAGACTCCCTAATGATGTACTCACATATCCAAAGTCCTTCCTCATCATGCCTTCACAAAGGGCATTAGGCTTTAACATACAATGTTGGGGAGGAGATACATGTTCAGTTTATGGTAGTTCTCCTTTAATACTTGACAGTTAATGTTTTTTCTCTGCTAAAATTTATGACTCCCATTTTTTGTAAACTTATGTCTACAATATTTAATAAAGGCATAAAAATCCTGTCGGATTCAGCCTGGCTCTGTGCATCTGACTAACCAGCATTGCTTTCTGCTTTACTGGGCGTATTCTGCTTTAGTTTGTTTTGGGATCACTTGTTAATGCCCTTAACTTTTCTACATTTCAAGGCTTTTTACATACGTTTTTACCCTAATTTAAACGCCCCTCAAATGACTGGATAATTCTTACTTACCTATTTATTTTTTTAGTTCTAAATCTAAATGTCACCTTCTTGTGAGTAGTCTTTCATGAATCTCCGTTCTAAGGTTGATGTTCCTCTTTTATTCATATTATCATCTTCTTTACTTCTCCATTACATTATTATTAAAGGGTCCCTTTAAAAGAAAAAAAGAAAATTTCCAAATATGACTGTAGAATTGAAACTCCTAGAGGGAGTAGGTGGCAGACAAAGGGTCTAATGACTGTGGTGGAGGAATATGGGTGATTTGGTGGTGGGTGTGATGTGGAAACATATGTCTGCAGAGGTGTGAACTTGAACCCCTAAATCATATACAGTGTTGTAAACCAAGTTATCTCAAAAACAAACAAACACAACAACAACACAAAACTTACAAATAAAAATGTTGAACAATAACAAAAAGAAACACCAACAAGGTGTTAAGACACCCTGGTGGCTAATAATTCAATTTGACTTAGCTCATTTCTGAGTTATCTACCTCAGAGATAGCTTCAGAGTCCACGAGTTAAGGATTCAGTCTCCCAAGACTGCCCTCCACTTCATATGTCAGTGGTAAGTCCAGGGAATTACCTGTGCTTCCTCAGGTTCAATTATTAATGAAATGAATTAATTTGATCAATGTGCTAGAACAACTCACAGAACTCAGGAAACCATTTACTCACTAGATTCCCCAAACTGTTACAAAGACTATATTGCAAGAACAGAGAGAAAAAATACATTTTGCAAGATATAGAGAAAAGGTACAGAACTTCTATGCTCTTTCTAGGTACATCTTCTACCCCAGCTTTCTATGTGTTCAACCCAGAAGTTCTCCAAAATCCCCTTTTTGTTTCGATAGATGTGTCATTATGTAGGCATAACTGATTAACTCATTGGCCATTGGCAAATGAACTCAATATCCAATACCTTCCCCTCTTCTGAAGTCTGGAGTGGTTGGTGAAGGTTGGGATTGGAAGTTCCAACCCTCTGATCTCTTGATTGATTCTCCCGGCAACCAATTCCTAGCATTAGGAGCTTTCCCAAAATTTACTTTATTGACATAAGAAGAGATACCTTTAAACTACATTTTTGGGATCTATGAGTCAGAAACTTTGGGGGGATCTATGAGTCAGAAACTTTGGATGAAGACCAAACATATATGAGAAATATACTTTGAGACCATATGATTGACCAAATACGTATTTCTTACTGATCACAATGTCTCAATAATAAACTCCAAAATACTCATCAAGTTTCAAAAATTGCAACATTAAAGCCAATGTTATTTCATCAATACCTATACCAAAACCTTCTTCCCTCTGATTATATTAAAATAAATTCTATAATCATTTCAACATGTATCTTTAAGAGGTAAGGCTCTTTTTAAAAATCATCAGTTTTCATTTCTGAAAATCTAGAGTATTTTCTAGAATTTTCATATCATTATAGAATACCTACTCAAGTTATTTCTCTGTCCCTGGCCCTTCTGTTTCCCCAACCTCACTTTCTTTCTTGGAGTGAGGATTCAAATAATGACCCAGAAAATAGTTGTGCATCATTCTGTATATGTTCAGTGGGTTAGTAACTTTCTTAAGTGAGTTTTTATACAGATTTTTTTCTCTCTTTTTTTTTTATAAATATATATTTTTATTGTTATTTATGTCTTTTACATTTTGTATTCCCCTTGGGTAGCCCACCACCAATTCACCCGTGATCCATCTTCATGGTCCCTTGTGTTCTTTTCTATTCCATTTTGTGCCCTTTTCCTTCCCTCCC
>PVIJ01020424.1:0-20993 GCA_004024925.1 Scalopus aquaticus | reverse complement strand
TCCTGTTCTCCCCACCACAGGCCCCTTGCCATTGCTCTTGTCTGTCCTGAATGTCTTGTCCCCTCCTCTTGGCATTTCCTTTGAGAGGCTCCCCCATCCTGTCAGCTACAATAGAACTATGCCCCCCCACCCCATCAGTAAGCAGGTCTGGAGGGGTTGATGCCGGTCCCAGGCTCCAGTGAGCATCTGAGACCTCCTCCCTGCAGCTTTCCTGCCTAAGCCCTACAAGCTGCAGGAGGCACACGTCGGCATCATTGCTTCTGACGTCTGTAAGGCTTATTTCCAAATGCCATCCAAAGGCGGCGTTAACGTGCCTGACGACGTGCTGTGTGCTGCAGACCTCTTGAAGGGAAAGTCCATCTGCCGAGTAAGTGAGGCCAACTGCGTGTCTCCAGCAGGAGCTCAGCCTCTCCTCCCCGTACCACCCATGGAATCTCTGTTCTTCCCTGGCCCCTGACTTCCTGTTCCTAAACCCACCCTGGCTTGAAGTGTTGGAGCCAGAGTTTAGACACACCCCCCGCCAAAGTGTACTGGTCCATTTCATCCATTGTCCTATCTTTTTTAAAAAAGATTTATTTATTTATGCATACAGCAACTGGGGTGTAGGCCTGAGGTGTGGGGTGGTGAGAGGATTCACCAGAGACAGATTGGGGAGCAGAACAGCAGGTCGACTGAAATACACTGCTGAGGGGAGCAGTGGGCGAGGCAGGAGAGGCCTGCTGTGCCATGTGGGAAGCTCCCTGGCTGGGGATCGAACTCGTGCTGCAATAGCTGCTGATACCTTGCGTCACTAGGGAAGCCCCATTGTCTTTATCTTTTAAGGAGCTTTGTTGAGAGCACTGGCACATGTAGAAAAGGGCATCATTACTGTTGGATGCATTTTTAGAAAGTGACACACTCATTGTCTTTAGGCAAGGAAGAGGATCCAGGGGTCCCTCAGTCTGATCCCACCTTCCAACAACACAGTAGATAAGCTGGACTGAACCAGCCATAGTCAACTGTTCCACTCACTGGGAATCGGAGGGATGGAACTAGGGGCCCTGCTCCCAAACCTGGGAGAGGCTCTTGAAACTGTCTGGTCAAGACTGAAAGAGGACATCAGCGCAGGCAAGAAAGGAGTTAAGGAAAGAGAGCTCCAGGGAGACCTCTCTGGGCCTGAAAGACTCCCCAAAGTGCTGGGGTTAGGATCTATGTAGGTTTTGAAACTGGGATTTGAGAACAAAGGGGTTAAATTTTATTGGCTGAGAAAGCAAGGAGAGCTGACATGGCTCTCCTTGTGGGCGCCCATCAGCTGCAGCTCGGGGGTGGTGCAGGGCACCTCAGGGAAGCAGTGTGCCGGCAGCTCCGGTCTGGTCTCAAGTTCCCTGCTTCTTCAACAGGCTAACCTGATGGGCTACAGAGGCAGGAACCAGAGACAGAGTTAAGGAAGTTTATGGCAGCAGGCGTGTGGGCCTAGGGCTACCAGGCTTTTTAAACTTCTTGTTTACCAGCCCCTGGAACAACACAAGTTTGTCCTTGAGGCCTGCCCTTACCCTGGGACCCCTCTTGTCTCAAGGTAACTAGTACCCCAAGGGACCTCCTCATGCCCTTTCCCCCCAGCACAGCCTTACTCTGGCTTCTGACCTGTGAGTTACTGCTGGGAGTGGTTATAAATGGGATAATTTCTGGGGATGAATGCTCACGTGGTCTCTTTCAGTCAATATTGTGTTTGTGAGATTCATTCACCTTGGGTGTGGGTTATAGTGTTTATCGTGTTCTGTGCAGGATTCTGTGGTGTGAATATATGACAATTTTATGCATCCATGCTCATGCGGTGACATTGGCGTAGCTCTCACTTGCGACCATCACAAAGTGCTTTGCTGTGACATCTCTGGGCACGCATTTCAGTGCACAGGGCCTCACGCTTCGGTTGGGTCTAACACTGGAGTAGAATTACTGTGCCACAGACATGCACGTGTTCATCTCTGATGGAGGCTGGAGAGCAGATCCCAACCTGCTCGCACCAGTTTGCACCCCTCCCCCCACAGAGAGTGGGGCTCAGGGCGTCCTTGGTACCTGTGGTGCCTCCTTTGATCCACCATTTTCATTTTAACCATTGCTTGTGACTTTTACTGTGCATTTCTCTGGCAAATAAGGAAAACAATCACTTTCTCATGTGTGTATTGCCCTTTTTATGAACTGTTTAGGCTTTTTGTCATTATTTCTGTGGGGTTGTCTTTTATTGTGAATGGTAGGATATGAAGACGCAGTTAGGTGCTTGTGTTATATATGTCTTCTGTCATTGTGTGTAACCCTTCTCTCTTCTGGTGGAGAAACTGGGGTCCAGTGAGGGAAGTGGTGAACCCAAAGTTAGGTAGTCGCACTTGGAGAAGCTGTGCCCTCCTCTGGAATGTGACCCCCACAAGCTTTCACTTTCAGCTTCCTTTCTTTCTCCTGCATCTTCCTTCTAGCTCTTTCTCTCTCCTTGTGGGTGCTCAGAAACACACTGCCTTGGCTCCCACCTTTACATACTCTACATATGTCTTCTCTCCTGCCCAATCCCCTGCCACCGCCCTGGTGCTGAGCCTGCCTGCCCCAGTAGGGCCATCCCAGAAGTGCCTGTTCTTGCCTCTCTGGGTTCCTCTCTCTCACCCTGCCTACTCCATCAGGCCTCTGTGCCTGTCATCCCCCAGGCCTTAGTCACTCCAGGGCTGCTGGCCCCACCTCAGCCCTTCTCCTTCTGGGCACTTTGCAGCCCCTCCTGGGTGTCTTCCATCGGACTCCCTGGGGACCTACCATGTCTCCACTCTCTCCCCCTCTTCCTGATTGCCACACACCAAGGACCTACCCATCAGCACCCAGCCTGCTTTTCTTACCTGGCTCTATTTTACCTTAGCTGAAGAGAAAGGGTCATCTACAGCACACCTTATACTCACCCTTTCCTTCCTGTCTTTGTCACCGCCTCTGCTGCTCTCATGCCCAGGACCTCCCTCCTCTCCGGTTAGAATCTATCAAGTCATGTCATTTCCTGCCCCAGAGTCCTTCTGTGCCCCCGCCCCGATGGTCCAGCTACCTCCTGGCCTCACTCACACTGGCGCATCTGCCTGCCTGCTCCAGAGTCAGGTCTTGCCTGTCCCTCCAGCCTTGGCTTGGAGAAGTTTACGGCCTGGTCCCAGCCCTTCCTGGGCACCTCCACTGGCTCTTTTCAGAGGTGCCCGCTGTGTCATCTGTTACGTCCATGTCTTCTGCACCCAGGGGTGCTCGGTCATGGTGATTTGGCAGAAGCCTAGAGGGGTACCATCCTTCCTTGGTCCCCATTTTCGGCCCTCTGGGATGGAAGTGTTAAGTTCCCTGGTGACAGGCACCTTTCTGCCTGGGCAGGGTGAGAGAGAGGAACCCAGAGAGGGCAAGTACAGGCGCTTCTGGGATGGCCCTCCTGGGGACACACAGAGTCCCTGGGATTCCTCTGGGAGCCCCTGCAACTCTAGTTGCCCAGTCAGCCTAGACACTGCGTCACCTCTTTCCTCTCAGCAAATCCAGCAGTGTGGCATTTTCTGAAGAAGTCCAAATTGAGAGACTGAGGAGCAACTAGAGACCTATTTAAAAACAAAGACCAGTGAGAGGCAGTGCTGGGCTGAGATACTGGCACCCCATGGCACATAGCCTGATACTCTCCTCCACGTGGTCAGAAGGGCAGAAGGCCAGTGTCCAGAGCCTGGGTCCCAATATATTCTGGTGGGCCCATGACTGCAGCCTGGAGGGGCTGCTCAGAGCTGAATAAAGGGGCCCCAGGGATGCATCCTTAAGATTTGAATCCAGGAGGTCAGCAGAGGGGACCTGTGTCTGGACTTTTCAAATTGCCCAGGTGTGATGACTCACGCACAGTGCCACTTCGACACGAGGCCGCCTTGCGCCACTCTGAAGGACAAGGGGAGTCTTTTCATATCGTGCAGGCAATGTGTGTCCCCCTCCATCTTAGTCCCCAATACTGATGACCTCTCTTTCCTCAGGGAGATTCTGGGGGGCCCCTCGTCTGCGAACTAAGCGGCATCTGGTACTTGGTGGGCCTGTCTAGCTGGAGCGCGGATTGCCGCCCACCCATCCTCCCCGGTGTCTTCACCAGGCTCACCCACTTCACTGACTGGATCAGGAAGACGCAGAAAGGATCACCCAATCCCCCTCCGAACCTTGCTCCACCCCAGGAAAAGCCTCCTGCTTTGAACGACTTTTTCGGTTCCCGGGGTGCTGTCCGAGAACCTGGCACCTGCACCTCCCTGGTGTGTCTGCAGACCTTCATCTTACTGCTGGTTTCCCTCTGCGCTCCGTGACAGACCTCTGGCGCTCCTCCTGGCCCTCCAATCTGTGTGTCTCGATACCAATGGGCTCTACACACTCCTTGAATCTGTCCATCTCTGAGCTCTCCTGTGTGGCTGAGTCCTGCTCCAGATCTGACAGAATAAAAACCATCTAAGCCACTTGCTCTTCCTGTTTCTGGTCTCAGAATCCCCTGCTCATGCTCCTGGCACTGTGTTTCATATTCCTCGTGAGAGGGTCTCCTCTTCCCTGCATTTGGAAGGGGCAGGGATACCAAGGACTGGGCTGATCATGTGGTGCTTAGTCTTTCTCTTTGGGAAGTCTTCCAGAAGCGCTAGCATGTCTCAGGCACCAGGGCCTTCCCCCAGGTGCCCTGATGGCCGGTGCAGGGGGCCTGGAGCCTCCTAGAGATGGGTGATGTCCCTCAAGTTGATGATGAAGAAGGGCCTTCCAGGCCTACAGACCACAGAGGTGCTTCTTTAAAAGGCTCCACTTGCAGTAGATTGTGAAGGGCAGCAGTACTCAGGGCTCTGATGCAGGCTCAGCCCTCAGCTGACTCCCCTTGCCCCACAGCACTGTCCCCTCCATTCACCAGGAGTCTGCCCGCCACCCTTGTGGATTAGCCTTGATTTGTGGTGACTGACACTCAGCGGACCCAGGACACGCTAGCCCAGCACTGAGCCCCTACGCTCTGCCCTGAGTTGCCCCCTGGAAATGTGTCTTAACTAGTTAGCAGATCTCTCAGAGGGCCTCACAACACAACCCTCACCTGGGCCCTCCATTATCAAAGAGCAGCCCCAGTTATTGAAGCTCCGCTGTGTCTCCTGGTGCCATAAGGGGGCCATGCAAAGTTCTTCCATTCCTTCTGTCACCAGCAGTCCTCAGAGTCTGGCTCACTATCAGCAGTATCTGGAAGTGAGCAGAAAATCATTCCTCTCTCCCAGTAGGAGACTTGGTTATAGGGCAGTGAGGTTGCTGGGCCCTGAGGCAGAAGTCAGAACGTGGTCAGGTGAGATTTGAAGCATTAGCTACTTGTCCCTAGAACTGCCATGTAGAATCATTCTGGCCCTGCTGGATTTTTCTCATGGGGACTTATGCTTTGCCTGTCAGTAGCCACATTTCTGTGTGAAGCTTGGAGTGACATCATCGCCTGCCCTTCTGTGAGGTTTCCTGGACCATCCCTCGACCCCCCCCCCCAAATTCAGTGGATACAAATACAGTATATGACCAGTCCACTGTGCAGATCTTCTCATTTACTGATGACCCAGAATCAGCCTCAACACACAGAAGTATTATCCTGGTTTGGTTTCTTTTTATAGAGCTGGACCTGAAACGTAGCATGGTTAAGTAACTTGCCTGTGGGTAATAAACAGTAGAACAGGATTTGAACCCAGATCTCTTGAGAGAGCTAAGAGGCCTCTGTTCTCTCTAGTGCAGGCTGTTCCCCAGTGCTCAGGTCCTGCCTGACTTCCTCTCTGGCTGCCTTTGAGAGGTTTGGGTTGACCTGTCCCAAGTGTGGCCCAGCATTCTCTCTGGTCAGTGGCAAAGGTAACAAACAAGACTGAAGTCAGGGTGCAGAGCAGATCTGCAGACTATGCATCTGGGCTGGGGCATAGACCTGCCATCAGGACCTCCCCCTACCAAAATCAACCCTGATTTCAGAAGGTAAGAAGATAAATGGAGATTTCAGAAACTAAAATCTATGATACAAACCTGGAGAAACTCGAATTATCTTGATGTCGATTGCAGCTGGAGCAGTGGGCATGGCTTTGAGACGGTGGACTTGAAGGTCTTTGACGGGCTCTGCTCTGCCCCCTCCCACCACACATCCTTGTGACAAATACTGCCTACTCTTTCTCCAGTGCCAGTGTGTAACAGGGTGGGCATGTCCCTTACAGGGACCTCATACCATGCAGTGCTTGTCTTTTGGTGGACGGCAAGGCCATCAGAGACTCTCTCAGATGCAGCTATGACCCTTGTTCTAGGACATCTAGCACCAAGTCCACTGGCTGTGAGCTGCAAACCTGGAAGTGAACGTCTGAAATCCTGAACATGAGTCCACTCATTTATAGATCAACATTTTTGTGTATTTAACCAGATAATTCTTGTGTATATATTTATTTTAAAATTTTAATCATCCAATCAATTAATTTTTTTGAGGTATTGCCGCTTTACATAGTTGTATTTTGGGAGTAGAGGGTCCTCCCCCACTCATGTGTCATTACCATTATGTGCCCTCCACCAAAGCACCCCCAGCCCGCCACCACGTTCCATTGTGCTTCCGCCACACTTTGCTCTTGCCCTTCTCTTCCCCACTCTGGATTCGTCAGTTTCATAAGGAGCTTTCAAAGGTTAGTTCTTCAAGTTTGGTTTTATCTGACCCTTTGTTTGGTTTCTTTATACTCCACTTACAAGTGATACTCTCCAGTATCTGTCTTTCTCCTTCTGACTTTTGCACTGAGCATAATCCCTTCCAGCTCCATCCATGTTGCTATGAGTGATATGAATTTGTCTTTTTTGATCATTGCTTGTATATAGTTTTTTAGAAGCTCAGTGATAGCATTAATGGTATAATGCAGGGCCTCCCTGGTGGCACAGCGGTTAAGCGCTGTGCTGTGGAGCTGTTGGCAGTGGTGACGTGAGTTCGACGCCCGGCCAGGAGATTCCCACATGGCGCGGCAGACCTCTCCTGCCTCGCCCGCTGCTCCCCTCAGCAGTGTATTTCCGTTGATCTGCCTGTCCTGCTCCCCACTCTGTCTCTGGTGAGCCCTCTCGCTGCCCCCACGCCTCTGGCTTGTACCCCAGCTTATATGCATAAATAAATCTTTTTAAAAAAATGGTATAATGCAGTTGACACTTTTTTTACGTGTACTCAAATTATTAGGAAAAAAGGTAAATAAAGAAAAAAGAGTTCTTACTTTTTCAAGGTTATTTCTAAAATAATACTTTGTAGCATGGGCAGGGACTTAAGATAATACTTGAGGTCCTGCAACAGCCTGATATTGGCAAAAATCACTTACTGATAAAGTTGTAGGCCTAGTTAAACATGATTCTGAACCTATACAACTAGGACTACAAAGAACTAGAAATAGAAACAACCACTTTGAAACTAACCATAAGCTGCTATAGTAAGGACCAAATAGTTAAATCTAAAATAAATGAAATAGGGGCCTCCCTGGTGGCTTAGGGGTTAAAGTATCAGTGCTATCCAGCTATCAGTAGTCACTGAGGCATGAGTTCTATTCCTGGCCAGGGAGCTGACCCACATGACGCAGCAGACCTCTCCTGCCTCGCCCGCTGCTCCCCTCAGCAGTGTATTTCAGTCGATCTGCCTGTTCTGCTCCCTGCTCTGTCTCTGGTGAATCCTCTCACCTCCCCGCCCCCCCGACACCTCTGGCCTACACCCCAGTTCTTGTATGCATAACTAAATAAATCTTTTCTAAAAAGTTCAAAAAGAATTCAGTTAATAACATAATTTGTATGAAGACTAGAAATAGTTTCATAGAAGGCCACCTAGTATCCAATTTAATGAATATATTTAGTGGAGATAAAGTCAGTGAATTAGGATGCAGCACCATGCAAACCATGGGTTTTGTACAGATGTAAAATTTGATAAAAATCAACAAAAGCCTATCGACTACATGTAACTAATAATACTGAGTGTTACATATTTTATTATTTAAAAATTCTGTGCTTTGTGTAGTTTATATATAGTAAGCTATATAAACTGATAATGAACTAATATATTTTATATATCATATTTTTTTCCACAGGGCTAGTTGTAAAACACTTACCTGCACATCAGTGGGTAACACAGGAGGTGAGGCAGACATTCCTGGCACAGACCCTCACTGGGCATGGTGGCGTTCAGCTGTTGGGGAGCCCGCCATGTCTGGCTAAAAACTTTCCTTGGGCCTAGACGGGGTCCCATAGGATGCCTGGCAGTTCTAACAGGAGACACGGTCCCTCGTTTTCCCCTCCTAAGAGCACACAGTCCGGGTGAAATGAGAAAAGAAAGCACATTAAAAAGCTTCTGAAACTTAAGTTTAAATATTCAAAGCTAAATTCTTGGAAAGGTCAGTCACAGGACTATTTGTCTGCGTGATATAAAGCTACAGGTACCAGTGACTTGTGCAGACAGCAGAAAATGGAAATGCTTACTGGCTTTGCAGTAAAGTCAGGGTTTCTAGGTTGGAAGGGGGGGAAATTGCGGTGTGTCTGAAAGCAGGAAGAGAGCACCTCTCCCAGCAGGCATTTGCTCTGCCCTGAAGGAAATTCAAAGGCAGGGATAAACTGACACGTGTGAGCAGTCAGGGAACTGAAGCCATGTGACTGGCATATTGTAGTTCCCTGTCCCTGCTCTTGGGTCCCCAGTGGGTGGGTCCCTTAGTCAGAGCGCACTGGTCTTGGGGGAACATTCCAACTTCCCGGGAGATGCCAGGGTGCTGGCAAGGAAGGAGTGGCTCCTATAAACAATCCCAAATGGAAAGAATTTGTAATTGCTTTCTTCAAAGGGAGGTGCCTTCACTCTTTGTCAGGGTGAGTAAAAGCAGGGGTGTGAGAAGGCTCATCACTGGAGTGGGGCAGCCTGAGATAGGCCGAGGAGGCTGTCTCCATCTGCTCTCAACAGCAGGAGACAGATAAGATAGGCGATGTTTATGTCAAGGTTCCAGCCCCCAGCCCAGCATCCTTTTTGCCTCTTGACAAGTTTCTGCTTTTTAATGATCTTTCTGGATATTTGGGTGCCCTTTACAAGGAAAATACCTTTTACCTCTAAATGTTCCAAGCACTACAGAAAAAACTGGCAGTGTATACTTTTTATCATTCCTGGATGAGATTTTATGCCTTTTTCAGAGTTAGGTAGCTAATGATTTCTCAATTAGTTTGCTTGTTAGGTAGATAGATGGATAGATAGAGAGATAGATAGAAAGATAGATGTGCGTGTGTGTTTGTGTGTGTGTGTGTGTGTGTGTGTGTGTGAGAGAGAGAGAGAGAGAGAGAGAGAGAGAAAGGATAATTACTTTGGTTTTCTTGTTTATAATCAGAAAATATTCTATTAAAAGGCTCCATAATCCTGATTCCAAATTTCTTATTTAAAATGTAAATTATTTATATCCTAGACATTCATATAATAATGATCATGCCTTGGCTGTCCTTTATACCACAACTGTCCCCTCTCCAATGCTGAATACTCTCATTCTAAGTGTAGCCATTGCAAGTAAGACAATGTATCCTTTTGTTTGCTATGGTTTTGAGCCTACTGCACACTGGCATAGAAATGTAAAAGGGTATTTTATAAACATTCTACACATAGAATGAATATACACACACACACTCACACACACACACACACATACACACACACTCACCCCACACACACACATACACACACCACCTTTGAGCCCACTGTAAGCTGGCTCACTGACACAGCCTTTCAGGGAGTAGTGGGAGATAAGCGAAATGGTGGGAAAGTCTTAAGGTAAATTTGCAAAGTTTATAGCAGGTTTGTTTCCATAATATTAAACTGCAGTAAAATGCACTGCTTAGAACATGTGAAACTAAAGGCAACTTTGCTATCAAAAGTCATCATTGCCCCAAAATTTTATGTCCCAAAACTTAAATAATTATTTTTTTCATGACTCAAAGTCCAAGTCAACACTTCACTGATTGCTATCTTTCCTTTCTTTAACACTCATCTGAATATTACATCAAAGTCATATTTTCATAGCCAATGGTTGAAAATGTCAATACATTTGTAATACAGACTTTTTAAACAGTTGTTTTACAAGGATTATGAACTCAAGTGGATTGAAAAACCTAAAAAATTCAAGGGAAATTACATCTATTTCAAGTGATTAAAGTGTGTGCTTTCACAGTGAACATTCTGGATGGTGTAGGTTAGCCCGTGCTGACCCTCCTCACCTAACTGGTGTCCTCAGCACGCCCTGTCTATCTTGAGTGCCTTCTGGGTCACAGGGGACATTCCCACCATTTCGCTTATCTCCCACTTCTCCCTGAAAGGGCTGTGTCAGTGAGCCAGCTTACAGTGGGCTCAAAGGTGGTGTGTGTATGTGTGTGTGGGGTGAGTGTGTGTGTGAGTGTGTGTGTGTGTGTGAGAGTGTGTGTGTGTGTGTGAGAGAGAGAGAGAGAGAGAGAGAGGTGTGTAGAAGTGTGCAGAAAGCATTTAATTCAACAGACTTCCCACTCCCCTGTGCCCACAGAACTCTAGGCACCTTCCTGTGTGGAGGGTCGTGACCACAGCTAAGCCCGGGAGAATTGTCCAGGGCAGGGATTTCAGTGCTGATGAGAGAGGCTGGCTTACCCACCAGAGCACTCGTACACCAACTTTACATCACATGGGAGGTGAGCCTAAGTCTGTGGGGGGTCTTTTCCATGGAATTCAGCTTTGAATATTTTAAATGAAATTCTAGAAGGATTATAAAATATTAGCATTTTTGATCAAATAATTTAGTAATTCAGGCTGTACTGTTGATTCCAGAGTCCTTTTCTCCCCCATATTTTACTCAGTTGTTGGAGCAATTTGTAATATTCTTGTTTTCACTCCTCTGCCCACCCCTGGTACATCCTCCTGGAAATGCCTGGCCCGCAAGCACAAGGACCATGTGATTGGCAGAACTAGGGGGATTTTACTCCCCTTTATTTTTCCCAACTTCTTCACACACATTTGTCTTCAGATTGGGGTTCAGATTTGGCAGCTGGTCTGGCTGGTTATCAGGAGATAATTGGGATCCTGGGAGAGGAGGGCTAGGAATTTCCTCCTTGCCTTTACAGTGGGTTCTGCTTTGTAGAATCCTCCCCTTTTGAGGACACCTATTGGTGATAATCCCATGAAGTGCTAATTGCTCTGAAGAGGGTGTCACCAGGAGCAGTTAGAAGAAGCAGGAAAAAAATAGCCAGGTGCCAGGCTGTCTGCCTCCAGTCTTGCCTCCATCCTCCTGCCCTCCTGGCCCCCTTCTCTCTGGACCAATTTTGTTTGTTTGTTTTTTACACAGCTGTCCTTGGCCAGAGCACAGTGATGCTGCCCCACCCCCAAAGACTCAGAGACCAGTAGGGGGGGAAGGGACTGAATGACATGAAGTATTGCCACATGTCTGTGCATCTGTGTGAATGGACCCAGGAGTAGTGCTCAGAGGGGAGCTGTTATCTGGATGGCGCTATCCTCAGTAAACTCAGAAATCACTGGGGTCGATTTAGGGTTGAATAAGCCTCAGCCTCTAGTGTTCACTCATGTACGCTTCAGTAATATGCCTGGGAATAAGGCTTAGGAAAATAAAAAGTCTCTTTCATGAGAATGTTTATTAAACAATCAACACATTCAACTAGTGCTTCAGTTTATAGGAAACAAGTCAAATCTATCGCTTACAACACAGAGAACTGAAGAGAGTGAAAAGTCCCAGTATGCCTACAGAGCACCACCCTGGCTGGAGGGGCCAGGCCTTGGGGGCGGGCGCTGTGAGTAGGAGCTTAGAGTGTGGCGCGCAGCCCCGCACCCCAGAGGGCGCGCTGCAGCAGGAGACAGGGGAGGAGGAGGCCGGTCAGCAGGCGCTGTGTGCTCCGCCCCGGCGAGTGTGATGCAAGAAGGCCTTTCAAATCTGAAAAGAAATTACAAGAAACAGTTATAAGACACACTGCCTCGGAGGGCTTTAAGAGTGAAGGAGATGACGAAGTGCAAGGCAACAGCAGGACAGTAGGATGAAGAAGGCAGCAGCCAGGTGTGGGCATGTTTGCCTTCAGGAAGGAACACGTGCCTGGGATTTCAGATATGATCCAGGGTCACTGTATCTGGCCCAAAGTTATTCTCGATTCAAGGCCATTGTGTCCTGGTATCTGCCAATGTAGTGACATAGAAATGTTTGCACCCGTTCTGACAAAGGCCCCTCTCTACCGTGACCTCCTTGGACTCCGCCTGGGAGGCAGGCTGAGGAGTGAAGGGTGGTGCATTGAGAAGGGCTTGCCTTCTGCTTTCTATTCCTTTCTCTGTGGCCAGAAATGACTGCATTTTTCAGAAATTTGGAAAACTGAAGAGGAATTTATTATTTTAAGACTAAGAGAGAAAGCGCCTCCAGCCCATCACTCAACATGAGCGGACCAAAGTGAGCTTCCTCTACACCAGGTGAACGAGGAGCACAGAGTCCGACTTAAAATATTACCAAACAAAACTCATCTGCTGCACAGAGGGCTGACTTGTCCCCAAATGAGTCCTAACACTACTTCTTTGAGCAGAGGCAGCTTACTAAACAGGAGCTCCCCAACTCCTACATCGATGGCTAATGCCCACAGAGGAAGTCACCACAGTGAACACCACCACAGCCCAAAGGGCTGGGGGGCCACACCCCACAGGATTCCCCTCTCTGCTGTGCCATGCAGCTCCAACACAGCAGCCTTGCTCTGTGCCCCAATGGTCCATGATCCTGGTTCTCTGTAAGGGTGGGACCCAGCCCAGAGTTGCTCAGTGGAATCTCCAGGAAGGTGGGCAGGGTCTTAGCTAGCAGCCCGCGTGGTTATCATGTGAAGTCGACAAGCCCCACAGGCCGTGAGTGCTGACTCCATGAAAACTTTCTCACAAGCAAATCAGGCTGGATACGGTCGGCTGGGCCAGGGAGTGTCCAGACAAGGAAGGGTCCAAGTGCTGAAAACATCTTCCTGGGCCTGCCCAGCCCTGCCCTGGAGGGTACCTCCAGCAGGTGCCCTCCAAAGGGGAAAATATGCATGAAACAGTGGAAATGAACAAGATGAAAAGCTGTAGGGGAGCCCCACAGTATACTTGTTCACAGGTGGGCTGGGGCAAGGAGGGGAGAAGTGCTGCCAGGAGTGATGGAGATCAGGACTGACCCAGACCTGGGCACAGCTTCCCTGTACCACTTCATCTTGGGGAAAAAAATGCCCCACAAAACAGGAACCCTACTATCTAGACAGAGAAGAGGCTCCAGAAACGCTGATGCTGAGACAGGTGATCACACTGTGAGAAGCCACTATTCAGGCGAGAATGGGGTCAGCCATTGCTAAGCTCGGTGTTGATTTTCAGCTGGTAAAAGGGACCTAGCTGCCTGTGAGGAAGAGGATTCAGGTCCATGGCTAGTAATTTTTTGTACCGAAACTCAAAGGCCATTGTTTGGTCAGCTCTGTGAATTTGGTTAGACTGACTCAGCCCCTCCCCCAAGCAGGGGGTCCTAAACATGCCATGAGCTCCATGTGGATCCCGACCAGGGGGACCAGGGTCACCCAAGGAGAAAATATTGGAACATCTACTATTTAAAAGAAAAGTTTTAGATAAATTTTATTAATAGTTACTGTTTTTATCAGAATCTGTGAGATTAATGGGTTGAGGGCTCACTATTACTTTATGTCATACCAAAAAGGAAATTGCTGATGGATGACTTAGTATGACCTGGGATTTTTATTATATACTCTCAAAGGGTATTTTTTAGACAGTCAGATATAGCAGAGAATTTTATCATGTATATTAATTTTGTGCATACGTGAAAAGAAAGATAAGTGAAATCACGTGTGCGCCTGCTCAGCACAGCAAGGTGTCATCATCACCAAGGACAGAACATGCTCAAATATTTTTACTGATGGAATGGGGGATCCTAAAATTTTGGAGCCTGCCCCAATGAAGATAACATCATTTTTCAATGTGAGGTCCGAATTTGAGGTACCCTGGGATGCCCCTGGGCCAGGGGCTCCTCTCCTGCATGACACCCAGAGAAATTCGCCTGACAAAGGGTGCCTGTCATGAGAACAGCCCAGGAGGGGGTCTGCTTTCCCCAGGCAGCCCACCCACTGTGGAGCCCCTGGGCCAGGATCCCCTTCCCTCAGCTCCAGGGGCAGAGCTGCCAGCTCTGCCCGAAGAGCTCTGTTGCTAGCTGGTGGTTGATTGGATTGTGCCAGAAATGTAACTTTTTAAATTGAGTTTGAAATGTGGGGTTGGCTTGACCTGACCCCAATCTGATCTTTGCAGAGAACTTCATTTATCTCTGGAGGCTCTTGAAGTTGCTATTCACCGTATACCTGTATGGTAATATGTGTGACAGTAGCTGATGATATTTACTGTGATGATCATTTCCAATATATACTTTATTGAATCATTATGTTATATACCTGAAGGGGTGATAGTATACGTCACAAGTATACTTAACATACAAAAAAGTTTTTATATGTTTTTTAAGTTTTTCTTTTTTAAAAACATATTTGATATAGTGCAGGGATGTGCTTACACAGTACTCAGTAATGATAGTTATTTTGTTTACAGATTAATATTAATTTATATTAACTATTATTATATCAATATTTATAGTAGCAACCTATGGTTTGTATTATTTACAATATTTTTAAATAATTTAAATGTTATAAAATATCACATTGTTTCCAAATTAGCAACCTACCATGATTACCTCTTAAGAAAAACAAAGGTCACCAAACTAAACCTCAGTTTACTCAAACACGAAAAATACAATAACTATTTCATAGTCTTACATGAAATTGTATAAAGTGATTAAAATGTTTACTTAATGAACTGAAATGTTCACTAAAACGTGATTGATTTCACCCATGAGCAAGCAAAACTTTCATCAGCAGAACTGCTATCATCATCGTCATCCCCGTCATAACTACCGCCACAGTTACATCCTCACAGTCACCCTCCTGCCACCATAGCCACTGGCAGCACAACCTCCACTGTCATCTGCCCTGAAGCAGAACCAGGTAAAGTGCACAAAGGTACAACTGTCCTTCCTGCACCCGACAAATTACTCTGACATGTAACTGCACCATTTTTCCAAAGTGCTGAGAAGCCACATTTTTGGATCCACTGTTACTGGGTCCCTGTAGTTGGTGAACAGCAGTTCCAGCCTTGCGTGGCTCCGAGTGTGTAAAATTGTGACCACGTAGCTTGGAGCCCAGTCTCAGTCCTGCTGCTTCTGCACAGGCAGCCTTCACAGAACGGGGCTGACCACAGCTGCCCCTTCCGCACACTCCCCTGGGAGCACCAGAGTAAGTGGGAAATGACTTCACCTGCAGGACTCCAGGCCCCACCAGCAATTCTTATGTCTGTTCCCTAATTTTGTGTCCTTTCTCTGGGGCAGAGAAGGAGCAGCTAGTGAATCAGGGGCATAAGCCCGGTAAATGGAGAGCTCCGTAGGAGGAGGAGGACTTTGGGTAATGTAGTGAGCCTGAAGGAGAGGGCAGAGGGCAGAGGGCAGAGTGCAGCTTATCGTATTAGTCACACACCTTCTTCTTCCACCCCTCAGTGACAATACAGAGCTGACTGAGGA
Organism: Scalopus aquaticus; assembly: GCA_004024925.1. Classification (NCBI taxonomy): domain Eukaryota; kingdom Metazoa; phylum Chordata; class Mammalia; order Eulipotyphla; family Talpidae; genus Scalopus; species Scalopus aquaticus. The sequence continues at coordinate 5,406 of PVIJ01020424.1, read as the reverse complement.
GGCCAGAAAGTTCTGTTGAAGGACTCACCTTCATTAAGAGTGGCTCTTGACTGCTAATCCTACCGAGGATGGGGGGTGGGGGGAAGAGCAGGAGGGTGAGTTAAAAGCTGAGTGTCCTCCTTACTGGCCCCACCAAGAGGGGCAGGGTGGAAAGCTAATTTGAAGGGCTCTATACCACTGCAGTCCTGGCAGTGGACAAAGGGGTGGGAAGTGAAGTTGAAACGTTGTGCACCCATTAAATGTGCCCTTTGTCTGGGATTTGTCCAGGGCTGCCAGAGGAGAGGAGAGAAGGCTTAGGGACTGTGACATCATTGAGCTTGGCACTGCACGCACTGCACAGCCATGCCCACCCGGAACTGACCAAGCGCTGAAAGGGGGCACCTTTCTTCACCTCGGGCCTCACAGCTTGACCCAGCCAGAGCCAATGAAAGAGGGGACTGAAGTGTGTGCCTCTCCATGTGCCCATGGAGCATGCCCAAGATGATGATTCAGCAGCAGAGCAATTCACGTTTGCTGATTTCGGATTCCTGAGTTTTACTAGGGAAACATTTGTGTTGAGTCCGAGATGACTTAGAACCTTCACAAACGAGTATCCACCTTGTGCTTCCACGCCCTGCTCCCTTTGAACATGCTTTATGCCCGTGCTGTGCTTATGAGGCACCTTCTTTCCCTGGGAACACTGACAGGCTGCTTGGGGGTCCAGTGAGGGGCCTGGCCCCGAGGGGAGTGCCTGGCCAGCCCACTCCGCATAGAGTTATATTCTCTTCCTGTTCAGAGCCCTCTGGCTGCACAGCTGAAGAGGTGGTGTCGGCAGTGCAAGGAAATATCTGCACATTTAGCCAGATTTAGCTGACCTGTCACCCTGTTCAGCTCTGCTCCCTAAATTTTGTACTGTACCAAAACTCTGACTATAAAAGTCACTTATTTGGAAATCACGTATATCCAAGAATTCGTATATGGAAAACTAAAACATAAAATTTTAAATGCCAATAAAAACAACGACAGAACACTCATTTCTGTGTGGTGCGGCACAGGTAGGATCTCTATGGCTGCGGGAAGGCAAAGGGGAGCACACCCAGCGGTGTGAGCAGGTGTCCTTACCACAGTGGCCCGGTGGCTGGCGGGGCAGGCAATGCAGCGCGGCGAAGACGCAGCGGCACAGGCGGCAATCGAGAAAGGTCCAGGCTCCGTGCACTAGGGCGCCGCACTGGCTGGGGGTGGGAGTGACCGAGACCCTCTATGAGTGCGGCCTGCTGGTTGTCTGTACCCCCTGCCACCCGCCCCCACGCCGTCTGGCACCCCCCTGGCTATCCTCACATCCCTTCTCCAGTCGCCAGCACTCCCAATTCCGCGTCCTCCGCGATCAATCCCGCTCCCCGCCCCTCGCCCCCCGCGCGCCCTCCACTATCACTCCCCCTCCAAAAAAGGGCTCAGCAGCACGTGCCCCAGCTCACTCTTGCGCCCCCACGCGTGCTCGGCAGTACTCAGTCCCGGGCCCACCTGCGCCTCTGGTCGTGCTCGCAGTAGCGACCGGTGAAGGGGGCGGGGCACACGCAAAAGCTGCCCAGCACGCACGTGCCACCATTGCTGCAGCAGCGCCGCGTCGGGGGCGCACCTGCGGGTGAGGGAGGGGGCGTCAGCTCCGGCTCAGCGCCTGCCAGGCATTCCGATTTCCTACCGCCTTGGAGGGCCAACGAGATCTCCCCGGGAAGCAATAAAATTAGGTCCCTGCTAAGTGTGTTTGCTCAGGTAAACCCTGCTTGTTAATTTAACTGCTAGGACTGCGGGCGGTTCAGGAACGAGCCCACTGACCAAACAGGAAACCCTGTCCCCTGCAAAAGAGGGTTTTATCTCTCCACTCCTTTCACATGTTAAAGCCAAGCTGTGACTTCAAGCGACAGTGACTAAAGACAGGCCTCCAGGGCGGGGACCACCCACGGGTGCTAAGGCGCTAAAAAAAAAAAAAAAAAAAGTCTTTCACCCTCCTACCCTCTGCCCACCAAAGGGTTCCCTAGGGACCTGGGGTCTGAAGCCTGAGGGTATGCAAAAAGCCGAACAAGGGTCTGCTATTATCTATTTCTGCTTGAGATATTTGTTTTAAATACATTCAAATCACAGTTCTCTGAACCTGCAGAAAAATGCCCATTTAAAACTAAAATGCATAAACAAATCTTCAGTAAACACTTTTTAAGGCAAATGCAACATTTACCAATGAAATAGTAATTTTTTTGTTCAGAGTAAAAGTACTTCCTCAGGATTTTTCTTAAACTTTAGTATATCACCATTTGAAGATGATAATATGTTCTTTATTGGGTGTCTTGGTTTATCCTTAAATTATCCTAAGTTTATTTTTTCAGATCCTAAACTCAGGCAGCTCAGCGGACCACAAAAGCTCTGTGGCTGCTCGGCCACTTACGGGCTTGGAACTCCGGGAAGTAGGAACGTGAATTCTGCCTCTTCCATTCTTCCACATTCTTACTCCCCTTCCCCAAATCATCGGAAGTCCAGTTGAGTGTTTTCTGCTGGAGCTTCTGATCTGTAGCATTGTGGATTTCTTCTCTGCTACCTTTGTGTTTTTCTCTTTGAGAGGCTTTTAGAAACAGTGAAAATATGAGACTGATGATTGGGAAACAAATGTGCAATAAAAACTAAAAGACAAAAAATATTTCTTACTGCTTCCCAAGTGGATGATCTGTAATGTCAAACTGATCACAACCAGAAGCCTAGAATATTTAAAGAAAATGATAAATGTTTAAAAAATTCAAAAACAATAAGCAAAAATTCACAAAAGTATAAATCATAATGAAATCATCTTATATAAATGCATAACTATATAAAACATTTAAGGTGCAATTAACATTATACAATGATTTTGTAACTTATACATTTTGATTAATGTTGTCATCATTTAAACAGATTTGAGACCCAGAAAGTCCACACATTTCCAAATGAAAAGTATCAATCACACATTTATTGCGTTTTATTCTGGAGGCTTTCAAACGCCCCTCCTGGCTCTAAGATCTGAATGGTCTCTGTCCTTACCTAGCTGGGCAGCTCTGGATCATTTTCTCACTGACCGTCTGATAGGAGTCTCCACTCATGGATACACTGAAGATCAATTTCCAAGGAAGTTGAGTCTGAATAGCTTTTGTATTTGAAGGAATCTTTACTCCAGTACTGGGAGAAACTTCACCAGGACACAAGATGGATCAGTAGTAGATGCACTGATTTCCTACCTTCTGCCTCAGCCATGTAAAACAACAGACCTCTGGGGTCTCCTGGGGAAGCCAGATAGGCAGTGACCTGCTGTGACCGGCAGGGTCTGTGTGGAGCCTCAAGGACTATCCCCTCAATGACACCAGCCTGGCTCTGTGATGGAGACACCGCTGAGTCTCTCCCCAGCAGTGTTTACTGTACTGATAGCAGTAGGAGTAGTCAGCCCTAATGTTAAACATTGGTGACCAAGGAAACAAGCCTTTCCCTCACTGAAAACAGAACAAACAACAAAAACCAAAAGATTAAAATCCTAACATGAACAAAAATTGTTGATAGGAAAATGGAAGTTTCATATTGCATACTCCTTGTGCAGAAGATTTTGAGGGCCCGCACTGGAGAAGGAGCATCTGTGTGGGTCATATCCAGCACTGTGGGTCCTACATGTTTAGAGCCAGTTACACGAATATAAAGGGAGACATTTCAATCCCTGCTTTCTGAGAACGCGTCATTTCACCAGACAGAGCCTTCTCTCTGAATGCGCCGCATATAGTACCATTTCACTCAGCATCCTCTGGAGAGGTGCTGTTATATACCCCCCCTATGGAAATGGTGAGGCAGCTGAGGCTTAGCATTTCAGTCACTTAGATCTTTAGCAAATGTGAAATGCAGATCTCATGAGACAAAGCTGCAAGGTGGGCGTGACCTGAAGGCTACAGTGGAAACTGCACCTGTCACTGTCTGAAGAGGAATCTAAGAAGGGGTGAATTGGGACCCTTTGAGGGACTTTCTAAGTCTCCATTTTTCTAGTTGCCCAAATAGGGACTAGGCCCTTTTATCAATATTAAAGAGGCCAATGTACAACTCTGGTGCCAATTGTTCTGTGATTTTTAATATAAAAACTGCTTTCCCAAAATAGCATGCTCCCTCCAAGGATGAAGTGGTTTTTGATACTAATTAATTTTTTTAGACCTTTAAACGTGAGGTTTACTAAATAAGCTGTTAAATAAGCCAATAGGGATTTGGTGAGACTGGCAGCTAAGGTTTCTTTGGGGCCAGGTCTGGGCAGGTGGGGACCCTGAGTGGGCCTAACACGTGGAGAATGGTCCCTCACCCTTTCAGAGATGGACATCTGTAACTGGAGTCATGAGAAATACACTTTTACACTGAGTGGCTACTAAATGTTGATTGAGAATGTAGTTATATATAAAAGTGTATTTTGTAATTTCAAATCAATAGAAACTTCTGTGTGAGCTGAATGGTTCATACAGTGAAGCCATGTATCAGCTAACATATTATGTATCTTTGAATAAGAAGTTTTAAAATTGTTTAGTATATGAGATGATATTGAATCCAAACCTTTCTGATATTTAAGTTTCAAAATTAGTATCTAATCCAATCTCTCCCCAGAGTTTCTTTTATCAAAATTTGTAATGTGGTCATTTTCCAACATACACAAAAGCTAGGGCAATGATCCAATAAATAAACCAATACAATTGGTTTGACAATTAAATTTGCCAGTCATACCTCATTCATCCCCCCCCCCACCACTTTTTTCTTAGCATTTTTAAAGACAAATCTCAGACACTGTGATATTTACTATTTCCAATAAGGTTTTAAAGATATTCGCTTAATAAATGGAAGATGTAGAAAAAGGGAAACTGTCTTGCCACCAAAACAGGACAATCAATGTGTGTTTTCATTTCTCTAGCTGTTTGCATAAGATCTAAAGGCAGCTCAGAGGAAGGAAAAGGGCTGATGACCTAAAGGTGACAAAGCTGCTGATAACCTACTTTTTTCAGCATACTGTTACTTGTTCTCTTTTACTTAAAGTTCTTATAAAAAGAATTTTGCATTTAACTTCAGAGGGACCCAGGTTTGCAGTTAGACCTCTGCCCCCCAAGTACTTGCTTGGGGCTCTTTCTTGTGGGAAAGAGTGCTCTTTCTTGTTATCAGTTGTAAACAGACAAGACTTGGATGGAGCCTCTCATCAGACCCCCAGTGGAACTTTTGGCTCATTTTGAGTTGACGTAAGGTGTGGGGGAATTGGGACACTCAGGATGGGGGACCAGCCCACCTCTGTGTCCTCAGCACATCAAACAATCACTGAGGACATGTTCTGCCTCAGATTAGGTGTGAAGGGTCTCTCTGAGGGTGACTACAAAGCAATGTTTGAACAGATGTTGACTGAAC
>PVIJ01020423.1:0-20974 GCA_004024925.1 Scalopus aquaticus | reverse complement strand
ACTAGGGAGATTGGTCTGTAGTTTTCTTTTTTTGTATTGTCTTTGTCTGGTTTTGGTATTAGAGTAATATTTGCTTCATAGAATGTGTTTGGTAGTACTCCTTCCTTCTCGATTTTTTGAAAGAGTTTGTGTAATATAGGGACTATTTCGTTTTTGAATGTTTGGTAGAATTCATTTGTGAAACCATCTGGTCCTGGGCCTTTGTTTTTGGGGAGGTTTTTAATTACTGTTTCATTTTCACTACTTGTGATTGGTCTGTTTAGGTGTTCTATATCTTCTTTGTCTAGCTTTGGGTGATTGTATAGTTTTAGGAATTTGTCCATATCATCTAGATTGTTATACTTGTTTCCGTATAGCTGTTTATAGTAGTCTCTGATTATTTTTTTTATTTTTGCTGTGTCTGTTGTGATTTCTCCTTTTTCATTTATGATCCTATTTATTTGTGTTTCCTCTCGTGCAATATATTTTTATTCTGTTGAACATTTTTTACTTTACTATAAGGTAAACTGCATTGTTATCCCCATTTTCTGTACAGGGAAATAAAATTCAGAAGGGCATAAATATCTTGCTAAATGTCAAAAAGTCAATAGGGTACAGTGTCCAAGGTAGGATAAGAATTCAGTTCTCTTTGTCCTGTATTCTACCCTCATCTCATTATAAGAGCATTTGCTCAGGAAAAGCAGAGTGAAGCAGTCACAGAGACAAGCACAAGGGTAAGAAAGGTCACCAGAGAGTCAAGTAGTGGAAATTCCCCTGAGGAACAGAGAAGACATGCAGAAGTATCAAAAACATCCAGATTAACAGTGGGAGGTAAGGAGTAAGCCCAAAATATTTCTATCCTCTAAAACAGAGAGTCAGTAAAAAAGCTGGAAAGTCCTCAGATTGTGACTCCATGCCTAGTCAAATATTAAGCTTGATATTGGGGAGGACTCCCACCCTCACCAAACAAAAACAGTCTCCTTAACATTATTTGCTAGCTAAATACAATCTTAGAGGAAGATATCAGTCACTTTACTGAGTAAGGCCAGTGTGAAAACCAGTTAAATTAACTTACTTATTTATTTTTAAAGTAGATGCTTGGGTGTTACATAGACAGGCTCTATAGGTTGAATAGATCTGTTACTGACTTCTGTCCCCAGCTCTTCAAGAAGTAATATTCAGATACTTCTGTCTCACCCCCCAAATCAACTTTGAGGCCAAAGATACAGAAGAACATAAAAGCTCCACAAGCGGAGAGGAGTCCTGAGGAGTGGGTAGCCACTGAGGTGGTGAGAAGTAGGTGCTTATATGGGTATAGAGGGCAAGGAGTAGGGGTTTGGCCATTGGGTGTCTCTGCATTGTACCTCTTGCTGATTGGCTGGGCCTATGGGGTCTCCTAGGCTACCAAGGTCCACTGAGTTTTCCCACGTTACCCAGCCTACCTTTCTGAAACCAGCTTTGATCCATTGCTATTGTGTTAATGTGTTAGTGTTCTGAACATTTCATTTTTAATTGAATTGGTGGGCATTGAGGCACCCCCCAGTCTGTGATTGTTTCTAAGGCTGATAAATGGACTTGTGGCTTAGGGCACCCTGTTCCTAACTGACTGCCTATACCTATACCTTTTCTTAACTTCCTCCTTCACCAAGACTAAAACTTTGTGCCTAGATTATTGTTGTTAACTAGCCTTTTGTACATCTTAGCAATTAAATAAATCTCTAGGTACAGTTGATAGGTTATGGCTAGTGTTTTGGATTATTCTAAGGAAATCTTTTTAATATAAATAATAAATGCAACTGAAGACAATCTTACTATAAATGTGTTCTGTGTTGAGGACAGTGATTCATAAGCTCCTTTGCTTCGTGACTCATAGCTCTTGGAAAAGAACAAGATTCCAAGGAAACATTGGTTTTATTCAGAACTGGTCAGTTGTTTTATCTCCTTCCATATGCTTCTTTTGAAAAATCAACAAAAAAATGCAAAAATGACCATATGTAAATCTTTTTTTTTTTTTAAAGATTTATTTTTTATTTATACATACAAGCTGGGGTACAGGCTGGAGGCGTGGGGCGGCGAGAGGGTTCACCAGAGCCAGAGCGGGGAGCAGAACAGGCAGATCAGAAATACACTGCTGAGGGGAGCAGCGGGCGAGGCAGGAGAGGTCTGCCGCACCATGTGGGATTCTCCCCTGCCGGGCGTCGAACTCGCGTCGCCGCTGCCGACAGCTCCACAGCGCAGCGCTTAACCGCTGCGCCACCGGGGAGGCCCCATATGTAAATCTTAATTACCTAAATCTCATGACAATAAAACTCTGCTGTGTTCAGAGAAATTATTTATGTATAAAATAACTATAGATAAGAGGCTTTAAAGAAATAAGAATTGGGGGTGTATTATAACAATCGCAATTACTCATTATAAGCTTTTTCACTGTTATGACTCAGTCTTGACCCAAGCATCATTCAGAACCTACAGCATATTTTGAAGATTAGATTGTTATAACACAAATTAGAGATGGTGTCTAAAAGTATCAGAATTCATTCAAACTGAGAGTACACTAGATGATAGGATGAGTAATAAAATGTTCAGGAGAAAATTCTCTTGAGAAAATCCTCCCCCAACACCTTCAAGGGAAAGAAAAACGGCTTGCTATAAAAAATATATCTTTTCTTGGTTTTCCAAGCAGGAGATTATTTGCAAGCTACCTGTTATTTGACACCAGTATAGAATACCTCTTTATCTTTTTCATATTTCCTTTTCCTTTTGTCTGCTTCTTATTGTAATCCAGGATCAAAATTGATAACTTGTGTAAACCAGGTCCCTTGCAACTTATGAAAAATTCAACAAAAATTCAGCTCAGAGTAGATTTAAGAGGAAGTGATTTTTTTGGTTTATACAGCCATTAAGTTCAAGGAAAATCAGGCATGGCTTGGTTCAGAGACTCAAAGGGTATTAGTAGCTTTGTGTGTCTGCGGGTGTCTGTCACTGTGTCTGCTGGTCCTGTTGGTTTTGTTCTGAGGCAGTATATTCCCTAAAAATGGGAAAGGCTACTCTATCTAATTTTCAATCTCCCAATTTAGCAATCTGAGGGAAAACAGGGAAAGAGTCTATTGGATATTTTTCAATAGATATAAAGAAGCACTGGGGGTCCCATTGGACCAGCTTGGGTTGCACACTCCAACAGTGAATCAGTCACTGAAGTTAAGATACTAGATTAGGTTAATGGTATGGCAGAGGTCATGTGACATCCATGATTGGATAAGTTTAGGTGAGATAAGTTTATGTGATACACTTGGACTGAAAGCAGGGGAAGAGTCATGTGCTCTGTTATTGGGAAGAGATGAGCAGGCAGAGGCAATTCATATTTGACTATATAGCCTCCAGTTACCATTTTTTGAACCCACAATGCTTCCCTGGAGCCCAAAGCAAATTCTTTCCTATGAAGTTGCTCCCAAAGGGCGAAATATATCCAGAGGTCCTCTTCTTGGCAGACTCTGCTTTGCCTCCATCTTTATCAGTTTGAGGCCCCAATTCCCTCTTAGCCTGCCCCTTGCTGGTTTCATCATAACCCATTCAGTCTATAGAAGAATAATTTTCTCTAACCTTCCTGGAGTATGCCACTATTATGCTTGAGATTGTCTTCACTCAAACAGGAAAAATAACTTTTCTTCCCAACATATATGAATTCATGTTATTTGCATTTCCTTTTCTCAGAAAATCTAACTTCTCCATCAGTTGGGAGCTATTAACACAAATGTAAAAGACTGTCATGACTAAAGGATTCTATAGGGAACAGTAGCATGATTTACTTTTGTCAGATAAATGAAAGAATAATCAGGTTTTCCGCCCTCCCATCAATGACAGACCTCTGTAGGCCTCCGCACATGCCTGATGTTGGGCACCTGGAGTGGGGTGTGGGCATGCGTGAGTGGCACATCTGGGCCTGGAGAGACTGAGCACAAAAGGGAGGCATCACAGAGGGTGCAGCAGCAGAAAAGAAGCAGCAGCAGCAGCAGAAGGAGAGGCAGAAGAGAACAGAAGCAGAAGCAGCAGCAGCAAGGAGCAGAGAACAGAACTTGGCAGCAGAGGATCATTTGGGGTGTAGCAGAGAGACCACGAAATAACACCAGAGAGCCCAGAAAGAGTGAAGATTTACCGGGGGCTAGGAGGCCTGCCAACCTCCTGGACCCCCGGGCCCCCCAGCCTGCCCTGTGCCTGGTAGCCTCTCTACAAGAGATAATTAAAAGTCTAAAAAGCCACCAAGGGCTCCAGGACTCTTCCTTTAGACCCATCCGCGCAGCTCCATAGAGAATGTGCCCGTGGTGTCTTCTTGCCCCTACAACCTTAGTTTACGATCCTGATGGGATGGGTCAGATTTACCTATATTGAATAGGTATTGAAACATTTTTCTTAGACTTAAAAGAACTGCATCCTTTTACGCAATGTCAGGGCCCAAAATCAAACAAAACAACACATGGAAGAGCTGAATTAATAAAAGCTTTTCTTATGTTTATGGTTTTACTCCCAGAGAATTTATGGGGAGTTAAAATTCTCAAATCCAAAATGGAAAATGGCTTGATGAATATTGACATTTATTTAACATCTAGTTCATGTTTTCTATGCAAACCAGAACCCAGCTCACTCTTCAGCTTAATGTCTACTTTGTTACATCCCTGCTGTTTTAAATGTTTGGGAATCAGATTGAATTCACAACGAAGATGTTACAGCATTTCGCTCACCTGGAAACTGAATACAAAACTACAGAGATGACAATTTTAAATTTCTTTTGGCTGTATTTCCCAACATTGTCATGTTCTGTGCACACAGATGTCAAGTACCTTCTCCCAAAGTATAAAGGATGGACTTGGCAGGTGCCGGCGAGTTGAGTTGGAAGAGTCTTCCTGAACTGGGTTGAGATGAGACCCCAATCACTGGCATAACATTGGAACTTGATTTGTGTGGTAACTTAAAAAGAGACAGCATTAAACAACTGACTCATCAAGTGAGTCATCCTTGCTAAGCCATGTACTTTCATTATCTTCAAAAAACTAGCAAGAAATTGTCTCATTGCTTGCCTAATGCAAATGGAAATGTCTAGCATATCGATTCCACTCCCCATTTACACTCTAGATAGAGACCTATTTACACCTGGGGAGAGTGTCAGAATCCTGCTGGGGAAAAATTGTGAATTAAGCAGAAATTGTCTTCTAGGAGCTTTTCTCAAGCTAATACTTATAATGTATATTTACCCCCACCTCTCAGAAATCAGTTGTTCTCCCGTCCTCTCCTTTCCTTCCTTATATTCCTTCTCTCTTTTTACCTTTCTCTCTCTCTCTCTCTCTCTCTCTCTCTCTCTCTCTCTCTCTCTCTCTCCTTAGTTTCTGATGGTGGGACAGGGTGGTTCTGTTAATGTACCTTCTGCTCTGAAACAGTTTCACCACTTGATTCCTCCCTTTGCACCAAACTAATCCTCTTAGTCCCTCTCCCTTCAGCTTTGCTGAATGGTTGAAGTTAATTTCATAAAGAAGGATTTATATATTGGACAGGATAATTGATAATTATGTACATAATACCAGAGAAACCTAATTTATGGAAGATTCAAAACTTTTCATCAGGCTGATATATGAATACTTAGCGCCTGAATAAGTCCTATTTGGACAGGAATCATGGTTTGGTAGAGTACTGGCTAGGAGTTAAATTTGTTCTACAACTGGGTAGAATAGGTGTGAATGTTTTGAGATTAGGTGCTCTGCCTATTAGAAAGAAGAACTACACTGCTGGTGGGAATGCAAACTGGTCCAGCCTGTATGGAAAGCTGTATGGCGATTCCTCAAACTGCTAAAAATGGAGCTTCCATATGACCCAGCAATACCACTTTTGGGAATCTTTTGTGTCAAAGGACACAAAAATACTAATCCAAAAGGATACATGCACCCATATGTTCATTGTGGCACTGTCTGCAATAGCAAAGGTATGGAAACAACACAGATGTCCAAAAATAGATGATTGGATCAAGAAGATGTGGTACATATACACAATGGAATGCTATTCAGCATTCAAAGAAGATAAACACATGCAATGTGCAGCGACATGGATGGAACTAGAGGGGATCATACGCAGCGAAATAAGCCAGAAAAAAAGAGAAAAATGTTGAATGGTTTCACTTATAACAGGATGGTAGGGAACCCAAATAGGAGAGAGACACACAGCGGGGGAGGGGGAGGATAAGGGTACAAAATGGAGTAGAAAAGGACCCAAGGGACCACGGAGATGGGTCAGGGGTGAATTGGTGGTGGGATACCCAATGGGAATACAAAATTAAAAGATATAAATAACAATAAAAATGTTTAAAAAAAAAGAACTAATACCTCCTTTCTTACTGCAGTGACCATCTGCTTGTTTTGTCTGCTTGGCAGATAGTTCCTTTCTTTCCTAATTTTTCTGCATAAACACCCCTACCCATGCCTGGTCCGTATGTTTGTTTGATGGTATCCTGGACCCCACTCAAATCAGAGCAGTTAGAGTTAGCCTTGGGAATTTTGCTGCAACTGTTAGAAAAGAGGTGAGCATTTGTACTGGTAACTTAAAGTGTCAATTGCGATCTCTGTCACTACTTAGAGAGATCGGCAAGCCCAAGACATACCAGTTTAGCAACATGAGCGGAAGCGTGTGGTTAGAACCTTCTCTCAGGATCTGCCTGTCAGTCACAGGAAGGAGCACTGATTGACCCTGATTAGGTCAGGAGTCCATCCTTGAATGCTGTCATGCTTATTACCAGATGTCCTTCTAAGCTATATGATCCAATATAGTCTCCTGTTTGCTTCAACCATATTTGAGTTGGGTTTCTGCCACTTAAAACAAGAGAGGTCCAACTAATCCAACTTGAGAAAGCACGTAAAAAGATTCTATGAACAATTGGCTCTTGTTCTATAAGGTTTGGCAAACTTTTCCTGTAAAGGATTAGATAGGAACTATTTCAGGATCTGTGGGCTACAGAGTCTGTCACAACTCTCCAACTCTGCCACTATAGTAAGAAACAGTCATAGACAGCCCATAGATGAACGAGTGTGGCTGTGTTCCAGAAAACTGGTGGACACTGAGATCTGAGTTTCATATAATTTTAATTTATCTTGAAATGTTTTTCTTTTAATTTTTCAGCCATTTAAAGGTGTAAAAAACATTGTTGACACAAAAAGAAAAAACATGCAGTGTTTTTCTCAGCCTTTCTCTACAGGAATAATTGATGGCAAGAATCCTAGCCACTCCCTTTCTGGAGATAAAAGAAAGGTTCGATTGAAAGACCACTTGGGGTCTGTGTATAGTCGCTGAACTGATTTTTTTTTTTTTTTTTAGTGATTCTGGGAGTTTTGTTTGTTTTTGACTATCCTCACAGCTAATGTCTGCCTCCATAATACAGTTAGACACACAGTGAATTTGATTTGAGTGCTAAATGACCCGACTCTTATGTTTTCTACATAGTCATTGAATTATTCCTGAGTTATATTTTCCCCTAAGGAACTCTTTAAATCATATCATTGACTCATTGAAGAGTTCTACAAGTTAAGGAATTGATCAATGTGGTCAATAAAATTATAAAGATTCACTGAATTAGAGAATACATTAAAGAGTTCTTTAGGGAGGAATGGTGGTAACTTATTTATGGTTAAGAGTTGAATAGTAAAATTAGTAGCTAAAAGGTAAGGTAAAAATGTGGAAGAAGTATTTTTAAATATTGAAATATCAGGTGTATCAATGTAAAGTGTTCATTATCATTAACACTCCTATTCCTATTATATCCATGACTTTGTGCTAGTAGCTTATACACACACACACATGCATTATATATACATAATATATAAAAATTAGTAATTAGGTAATGACAACTAAAGGTTGTTCAAGGATATGGAAAAACAAAAATATTCATATTTTTCTGATAATGTTCAGGCATATCAGAGATTTTCTCAAATTAAGTACTCTATATCCCATTTACTCTTTTCAAGTAGTTCTGAGTATAGTGATTATTTTTTAACTCTGTGGAGTATTACCCAAAACGATGATTGTCCATGGATGACCAAAGCAACCTGAATGAACATAATCTGAAGACATTCTACATACTTGAAATAACTTAGAGGGAATCTTCAAAAGCTAACACTAGCAATCCCCTTTCATATAGAATTCCTTAACTAAAATACATGTTTAAAATGACTTTTTAAATGTCCAATCACCCACCACCAAAATAAAAAGCAATTCCATTTAAAAGTAAATGCCCTTTATCTTCTGGGCAGCACTTCAATTTTATTGAGATAGATCTATTCTGTGCCACAAATTCAATTTAATTCTTGTAAATAAAACAGAGTGGGAGACTGTGATCCTCTATTTTCTTTTATTTCAGAGAAGAATTGATTCCTGAGAGTTGGTGATTTTCTACTTTATTTTTATTGGAATTTTTACTTAAAGAAGCAGTGTTTTCAGATACTCAAGCCTATAACTTTAATTCCTGTTGGGGGCAAGAGACTTAGGGTGACATAAGTGTCAGACTATAGTGTCTCCAAGTGAAGATGATCCAAGTAAAAGAGATTCTTAAATGCATAGTAAAAAGGCATACCCTCTCAAGCAGAATGAAACCAGAGTGGTAAAATAATTTCCACTTTTTCTGTCTGTTTTTCAATTATTTCTAAACCTAAGTGCTAAAGTGCTTTTTCAAGAAAAGAAATTTCCCCAAAGTTGATTTCTTTCTCTTTTCTATTTATTTCTCCTCTTCTGTTCTACTTTATGTTCTAAAATAACTGTTCTGACCTTATTGCTTTTCCATTGAAAAGCTCTCAGGAGCTTCCAAAGGCTAAAGGACATTTAAAGTTCAAACTCCTAGCGTTCCAATGTTCAAGGCTCTCCACCTGAGATGTAAACTTGCCTTCCCAACCATATTCCCACTAGCCCTCCTCAGGAATCTTTAAGACAGCCGATCTGAAAATTTCACAATTCCAGGTTCATGCCCCTTTTTGCCTCTTTCAAACCTTTTCTCAAACTGTTCCTCCCCATCATCTGCTGAAATTGTTTTTTCCTTGAAATTTAGTCACTTTAAGAAACCTTCCCAGAACTCCATACAGCATTTTGAAATAATTGTGTTTCCTATAGCACTACCTAATAGCAATCATTAGAATCTGTTTTGGGTTATATTTATGTATATATTTTTGACATGTCATCTCTCCTACATGAAGACAAAGGAGGAAAGTGACCAGCTATTTTCCACCAAAGTACTCCTAGGAGTTTGCTTTAAAAGACAAAGTCAGTGTATAATATGCTTGTCATATTGAAAATAAAAGGTTTTGCTTTTCTTGTTCCTTTTCCCTTTTTCTTTATTTGCTTCATTTCTTCTCTCAATTTTTTTTATTCTCGTTTTTCCCTCTGTAGTTGTGCAAACTTTTTTCTTTCCCATTTTCTCTATTTTTCTTTCCATTTCTTTTTCATTCTTTTTTTTTTACTCTTTCCCTTATCTCTGCCTCCTTGTTTTTAATCTTCAGTAATGTGGCTTTATCATATTTTTTTTACCACCTATTCACCCTTTAAAATTTTTTCTGTAAAATATTGAACATATTCCAAAGCAAATTTTGTCAATGTATAATTATTTAACAAGTCATTCATTCTTTAACATAATTTCATTAGAATAATGTCTTTTCTTACTGTTCAGGCACGAGTACCAGCCCCTGCTTTAAACACTAGAGGTCCAAACTAAGACCAGACCATGCTGCTGTCATGGAAGTTACGCTAGGGGAGACAGAGGAAAAAAATCCTCACAAAGAAAAAAAATGTTTATTTATTTATTTATTTATTTTTTTAAAGATTTATTTATTTATCCACACAAGCTGGGGTATAGGCCAGAGGCATGGAGCGGCAAGAGGGTTCACCAGAGACAGAGTGGGGAGCAGAACAGGCAGATGGACGGAAATACACTGCTGAGGGGAGCAGCAGGCAAGGCAGGAGAGTTCTGCCAGCCATGTGGGAATCTCCCTAGCTGGGTGTTGAACTTGCATCACTGCTGCCGACAGCTCCACAGCATAGCGCTTAACTGCTGCGCCACCATGGAGGCCTAGAAAAAAAATGTTTTGTAATGATGAGACTTAAGTATAGAATTTAAAAATAGTCTTAAAATGATAAATTCCCACTCCCAGCAATGACTGGAGTATCATGTTTAGCCTTCAACCACTTTAACTAAAAAAAAAAAAGCAATAACTCTTTTCAGACATCTAACAATAGACCTACTGAACTGTTATCCTTAAATGAAAAGGAACATCGGAGGCAAGCAACACTTTCTTTTTTTTATGTATATATTTTTATTGTTATTTATATCTTTTACATTTTGTATTCCCCTTGGGTAACCCACCACCAAATTCACCCGTGATCCATCTCCGTGGTCCCTTGTGTTCTTTTCTACTCCATTTTGTGCCCTTATCCTCCCCCTCCCCGCGCTCCCCCTCACCTGCTGAGTGTCTCTCTCCTATTTGGTTTCCTTATAGTCCTGTTATAAGTGAAACCATTTGATATTTTTCTTTCTGGCTTATTTCTCTGAGTATTATCCCCTCTAATTCCATCCATGTCACTGCACATTGCATGTCTTTATCTTCTTTGAATGCTGAATAGTATTCCATTGTGTATATGTACCACATCTTCTTGATCCAGTCATCTATTTTTGGGCATCTGGGTTGCTTCCATACCTTTGCTATTGTGAACAGTGCCGCAGTGAACATATGGGTGCATGTATCTTTTTGGATTAGTGTTTTTGTATCTGTTGGTAGATTCCCAAAAGTGGTATTGCTGGGTCATATGGAAGTTCCATTTTTAGCAGTTTTGAGGAACTGCCATACAGCTTTCCATAGAGGTTGGACCAGTTCTCATTCCCACCAGCAGTGTAGAAGAGTTTCTTTTTTCTCCGCATCCTTTCCAGCATTTGTTGTTGCCTGTATTTTTAATGTGTGCCATCCTCACAGGTGTGAGGTGTTATCTCAATGTGGTTTTGATTCCCTTTACCTTGACTTTCTGGGAGGAAGCACTTCTAAGCTACAGTGCCATGGACAGAACCCAAACAAAAATCAGTGGACTCCAAGCTGTAAATTAAGACATGACTGGAATTTATGAAGCAAGTTGTAGAGAGGAGGAAACTGCTGAGAGATGGAAATTCAGCATTCTTTACCAAGGTGCTTTGAGCCACTGGTTGAATACTAAATGGTTCTCACAGGAAAAACTCTGTGAGACTCAAAAAAGAAATGCTTAAGGACATGAGATGGAGATTTTAGATCTGAATAGTATGGAAAGATATTAAATCTGAATAAATACATTAAGAGTTTGGCATTCAGTAGAGATGCCAAGAAAGTCATATCTGAGGGCCTTCATCTATTGTTAGTCTAAAATAAAGATTCATCTGGACATGTTCTAACAAAATTTAAAACCAAATCTCAATAGTATCAAATAAAGCAACTGCCTGACAAAAAGGAAATCAACATTCTTCAATGAAGAAAAACACCAGACACTTTTTCTTAAAATTGTGTTGAAAATGAAATAACATAAAATTAACCATCTTAATCATTTTTAAGTATACAGTTCAGTACGGTTAACTATATAGGCACACTATCATGCAACAAATCTCCAGAACTTTTTCATCTTGAAAAAAATGAAAATGCCAGACCAATTGAACAACTTCCCCCTTACTCCAGTCCTCGACAGCTCTCAGTCTACTCTTGGTTTCCATGACACCAAATACTTTAGATATAGTTGGCCTTTGAACAAAGCATGACATAGGAATACCGAGCCTCTGGCAGTAAAAAATTTCTGTATAACTTTTGATTCCCCCCAAACTTAACTACTAATTGCCTGCTACTAGCCTGCGACTGATGGGAAGCCTTATCAATAACATAGTCAATTAACAAATATTTTATATGTTACCCATTTTATAGACTGCATTTTTTACAATAATATAAGCTAGAGAAAATAAAATGTAACTAGGGGAATCATAAGGAAGAGAAAATATATTTATACTATTATAATTTATGCATTAATAACATAAGTTTAAGTTTATGCCCCTTTTATAAGAAAATTCACATTTGAGTGGACACAGTCCAAACCCGTATTTTTCAATGGTTAACTGTAATTCATAAAAGTAGGATCATACACTATTTGGTTTTTTTTGAATAGCCTTAGTTTCACTTGGCATAATGCCCTCGAGGTTCATCAGTGTTGTATTGTGTAACATAATTTTTTTTTGAGATTGAATAACATCCCATTGTATGTGCCATATTTTGTTTATTCATTCTATTTGGATTGCTTCTATCTCTAGGTTATTGTGAATAATGCTACCATAAACATGGGTGTGCAAATATCTTTTCAAGATTCTGTTTTTATTTTTTTGTATGTATACCTGAAAGTGGGATTCTGGGATCATGGTAATTCTAATTTTAATTTTTGAGAAATCTCTATATTGTTTTTCATAAAGGCTATACTGTTGTGCATGACTCCCATCAGTGTACAAGTTTCCACATTTCCATGAGTTTGTCCACTTCTTCTAGTTTTCCATTTTGTTGGTATCTACTTGTTCATTTTACTCTGTTATGATCTTTTTTTATTTCTGTGTTATCAGTTATAATGTCTCTTCTTTCATTTCTGATTTTAATTATTAAAGTCTCTTTTTTTCCCCTTAATCTAGTGGAGGGTTTCTCAAGTTAGTTGATCACTTTAAAAACTGTTAGTTTTGTGGATTTCTTCCATTTGTTTATCAATTTGGTGCTCCATTTATTTCTGCCTGATCCCCATTACATCCTTTCTTCAGCTAGTTTTGCATTTAGCTTTTTCTTCTTTTACTAGCTCTTTGAGGTGTAAAGTTAGGTTGCTTTTCTTTTTAGACTATAAACATTGGCCATTAAAGATTTACCTCATACTAATACCTTTGCTGCATCCCATATTTTGGTACGTTTATGTTTTTGCTTTCATTTGTTGCAGATGTTTTCTAATTTCTTCTTTGACTCACTGCTTCTTCAAGAGTATATTATTTAATTTTAATGTTTATAGATTTTCCAATATTTCATCTTAGCTATTGATTTCTAGTTTCATCCCATTGTGCTTAGAAAAATATTTTATAAGATTGTAGTTTTAAATTTGTCAAAATTAACTTCATGGCTTAACATGTAATCTCTACTGGAGAATGTTTTATGTGTATTTAAAAAAAAGTGAATTCTGTTAATTCTGGATAGAGTGCTCTGTATCTAATAGGTTCAAATGGGATATAGTGTTTAAACCCCTGTTTTTTTCTGATTTACCTTCTGTCTAATTGTTCTTTCCATTATTGAACGTGGGTTATAGAATCTGCTACCATTATTATGTTGATGTCCATTTTTCCTTTGATTCTATCAATGTTTGCTTTATGTATTTGGTAACTGATGGGAGGTACTTATATATTTGTAATTGTTGTTTTTTCCTAGTGAACCGTTCCTTTTATCATTGTATAATGTCTTTTGAGGTATCATGACCATTTTTGACTTAAAAATCAATTCTATTTGATATAAGTATGACTAATTTTGGTGACTGTTGGTCACCATTTACATGGAATGTCTGTTTCCATCCTTTCACTTTCAGCCTATGTGTTTCCTGAGATCTAAAGTGAATCTCTGGTAGACTGCATCTATTTGGATGTTCGTTTTAATCATTACATGTTTGAATTGAAGAATTGAATTCTCTTACATTTTAAGTAGTTTTTGATAGACAAGGACTTCCTATTGCCAATTTGTTCACTGCTTTCTGTATGTCACACAGCTACTTTGTTCCTCTTTTTTTCTCACTGCCTTATTTTGTGATTTAATTTTTTTTGTAGTAATAAGTTTTGATTCCTTTCTCATTTACATTTTGTATCTTCTATAGTTTTTTTTTTTTGTTTTTCATGGACATTTTGTATCTTCTATAGGTGTTTTTTTTTTGTTTGTTTTTCATGGAGACTACAGAAAACATATTAATGTTACAACAATCTTTTTTAAAGTTTTACTTAATTTCAATTACATACAAACATTCCTTTACATCTCTGTCACTCATAGTTTATTTTACTGATGTCAGAAATTACATCTTTTTTATTGTATATCCATTAACATAGATTGTTCTCCTTGATAATATCTTCTAAGTTCCTGTCTTTATTGATAGTTTTTCAATCTTTCTTCTTTTGATCAAATCTTCTAAGGAAGTGCTTGAATAAATTTTTGAATTCAGTACTTATATTTCTGAGCTCCAGAATTTATGTTTGCATCTTATCTTATTTAGATTTCAATCAATTAAGTCAATATGTATCTTAAAAATGTTAACTTGTCATTATTTCTCAATTTTGTGCTTAAATTATGTATTCCCTTTTCTCTACATCATCACTGACATTTATCTCTAGACTTTTTTTTTGTAATAGTCACTTCTGACATTTGTGAAATTATATCCCATTGTGGTTTTGATTTGCATTTCCCTGAAGGTTAGTGAAATGCATATCAAGGCCATAAAAGCACTAGATCATCTCCACTAAGTCAACTATAATTTTAAAAATGAACATTAACAAGTGTTGTTGAGGATATGGAGACACTGAAAGTTTCATACACTCTTGGTGGAGATAAAAATACTACTGCATCTTTGGAAATGGTTTGGGAATTCCTAAAATGGTTAAACAAAAAAAAGGTTAAACATCAATTTCATTCCTCAGTGCACAGTCAGAGAAATCCAAGTTTACATATACCAAAATTTCTATGTGAATTTCATAGCAGAATTATTCATTATAGCCCCGAAATACAAATTACCTGAATATGTCAGTAGAGAAATTAATAAAGTATGATATATCCACACAAAGTCATATTGCTTAGTTACAAAAAAAGGAATAAACTACTGCATGATGCATGCTACAACATGAATGAAGTGAAAATGAAAGAAATCAGAGGCCACATATTGTGTGATTCCATTTATGGGAAATGTCTAGAATAAGCAAATTCATAGAGGTGGGAAGTATGTCCGTTGTTTCCAGGGCCTAGAACTAGAAGGGGGTGGGGAATGGTGATAATGGGTAAAGGACTCTTTTTGGAATGATGAAAATGATCTTAAATATTTAGAGGCAGTAGTTCTATAGTAATAAAAATTCAGTTATGTTCAAAACTGAAAGTAACTTCCCTACATTCAATTTTGAATATAAAACTGAAAACCACTGAATTTTACATGTTAAATATGGTGAATTTTATGATATAAATTTTATCTTAATTGAAAAATTTAAAATTTGTTTATATTTGTTTTAAAATGTCTCTTGAAATAATTCCTGTTTGTGTTTGTCATCTACTCAGCATTAAACCACATTATTTAAAAAAAAATACTATTTTATTTTCCTCTCTCAGGAATTTCTTTATTTTGATGCAATGTTGTTTTGTAATTACATATATTCATGTTTCCAAAGTCAAAACTACAAGACAAAATAAATTCAAGAAAGTTCGGCTTTATTCCTATCCCTCTCTGTGCAATTTTCTTTCTTCACTTTTATTATTTTAGGGTTTATCTTTCTATAGGTCTTTTTTAAATATCAGATAATATGTCTGTATTTACCCTTTCTTATATTAATGATAACATGCTAGATACACAGTTCTGTATCTTAGTTTTGTTATTTTGTAATAAATGAAAATTTTATGGTAGTATGTAGAGAACTACTTGAATTCATTTTACAGATCTGTAGTACCCATTGTGAGAGTTTTGGAACCTCCTCTTTTTGCTGAAGTTCCTTTCCTTTTCTTCCTGCCTATTTGACTTGCAGTTCCACTAATAGTGGCATGGCATCTTACACTGCATGGATTAATTTTCTCTGCAGAAAGTCCTTACCTTTTTAATAGGATGGGCTTTAAAAGGTTAACTAGTTGATATCTGAGATCTTGTGGGGAACAAGGAAAGATCTTATATCAGAAAAGCACTGCATGTTTATAATGGCCAGATCTAAGAAAGCATGAAAAAAGACATTTGGAGAGACAGTTGTATGATGAAGGCTGTGTGTGAAGCCCTATAGGGATACTGTGTTTTGAAGAGGGTTCTAAATATTTCAAAAATTGGGCCTCCCTGGTGGCGCAGTGGTTGAGCACTGCGCTGTGGAGCTGTCGGCAGCACGTGATGTGAGTTCGACGCCCAGCCAGGGAGAATCCCACAAGGTGTGGCAGACCTCTCCTGCCTCACCCGCTGCTCCCCTCAGCAGTGTATTTCTGATCTGCCTGTTCTGCTCCCCACTCTGCCTCTGGTGAACCGTCTTGCCGCCCCACGCCTCTGGCCTGTACCCCAGCTTGTATGTATAAATAAATAAATCTTTAAAAAAATATTTCAAAAATAGATTCTCGTATTTGATAACCACAAAATCCCATGTAGTAAACTTTCACTTTTAATCAAAATAGAGTAACTCTGGTGCCAAAGTTACCCTCCCACATTAAAAAAAAAAGTTGAGACAAAACATGCAAAACAATGGTTTCTAAGACTTTAGACCTCCTCAAATAGAGGCCAGTGATCTTGAGCAAGCAGTCTGCTATAAGGCTTTCTAATTTATGCTTTAGAGAACCTTCAAGAGTAATGTCTGTAAAATTGCTCTCCATCCTCCAGATATCCCACCTGCAAGGACCACCTACAGTGAAAAAGCTGCTGCATTTTATATTCTGACAACTCAGTTCACACCCAGTCTGGACATTTAGATAAGGACCTGAGTTTACAATTCATACTGCAAGTTCCCTTTTTGCTTTTCATTGGGCACCTTTGAAAATAATCACTCAGAATTGAGCCCATAAAAAGTTAATGGAGATAAAGAAACCCCTTTACACTGTTGGTAGGGATGCAGACTGGTCCAGCCACTATGGAAAGCTGTGTGGAGGATCCTTAAAACATGAAAATAGATCTACCATAAGATCCGGTGATTTCACTCCTGGGAATCTACACAAAGCACACAAAAACATTAATTTGAAGGGAAACCTATATGCCTATGTTTATTGCAGCCATATTTACAATAGCTAACATATGGAAACAACCTAAATGCCCCAAAGCAAACAAATGGATCAAGCAGATGGAGTATATCTATGTACGCAATGGAATACTACTCAGTGATCAAAAAGATAAACTCCTGTCATTTATAGCAACATAGATAGAGCTGGCAGGGATTATGCTAAATGAAGTCAGAAGGAAAAAGACAAATATTGAATGGTCTCACTTATAGGGGGAATATAGGGAAACCAAATAAAGGGTCAGGAAAAAGACAAAACTTGCAGGCAAACCACACATCTGAGGCATACAGCTGGGGAAGGGGAGGGGGAGGAGTCACAACAGGGGAGGAAAGAGCAAAAGGGACTATGGTGATGGTCAAGGGTGCTGCAGTGGTGAGAAAATTCTGGGGATTACACCCCAGGGGAGAAATCAAACGTACAAATAAATAAAAAGTTAATGAGCTGCACCATTTTATAAATAATAGGGATGTGCTATCCTGCTCTCTCTCTCCTACTTTCTTGGGTATGGGATGGAGTAATGTCCTTCCTCTGGTTTACTGGCCCTGCCCGCCTTGTTTGGGTGATCAGGAATTAATCTGACTTTTTATGGGAGTGCTTTGAAACTACTTTCAATCAAAGTGACCCTGAGGTTTTTACTTCCACAAAGTTGGAACTTGGATGCTGAGGGAGTTACCTGCCCATGGGTGGATTGTGCCGCCTCATTCAACAGTTAATAATATGCATTTTTTTATTCAAATTATTTTTAAATAAAGTACCTTTTTCTTACATCATTGTTAATTTTTGGCTCATACATGATTTTTTTCCTCAGATGGGTTCACCACAGTTTTCCCACCACCAAAGCACCATAGTCCAATCATCATCCCGTGTTCTTGCCTCCCTCCTCCACCCTGGTTTTCGCCCTCCACATTCCTCTCCCCTTCCCCAGATCTATGGTCAGTTTTCAAGTTTTGTCTTTGATCCTTTGTTTGGTTTTTCTATATTCCACATAGAAGTGAAACCATCTGTTATTTATCTTTATCCTTCTGACCTTTTTTACTTAGAATAATCCCTTCCAGCTCTATCCATGTTACCACAAATGGCATCAGTTTATCTTTCTTTATAGTTGATTAGTATTCTATTGTTTATATATACCACATCTTCCTAATATACTCATCTGTTGGGACATTTAGAACATTTCCATATTCTAGCTGTTGTAAATAGTGCTGCAGTAAACATAGGGGTGCAGATTTCCTTTTGAATTAGTGTTTTTGTACTCTTTGGATAGATTCCTAGGAGTGGAATAGCTGGATCATATGGCATATCTATTTCTATCAGTTTGAAGAACTGCCACACAGCTTCCCATAGGGGCTAAACCAGTTTACATGTCCACCAACAGTGTGAGATGGTTCCTTTTTTTGCACACTCGCCAATACTTGTTTTTGTTTTTTAATATAGGCCATTCTCCATTCTCACAGGCGTGAGGTGGTATCTCATGTGGTTTTGATTTGCATTTCCTTGATAACAAGTTATGATGAACATTTTTTCATATATCTGTTGGCCATCTGCATGTCTTCTTTGGAGAAGTGCCTATTTAGCTCTTCTATCCATTTTTTGATTGGGTTGTTTGTTTTCTTTTTGTCGAGCTGTGTAAGTGCTTTGTAGGTTTTCAATATCAACCCCTTATCAGATGTGTGGTGTGGAAATGTTTTCTCTTTGTTTTGGTCACTGTCTCTTTCATTGTACAGAAACTTTTTAGTTTGACATAGTCCCAGCTGTTTATATTCTCCTTTGTTTTTCTTGCTGCCGGAGATGAGTCTTCAAATTATAATCTGCATATTTTTAATTCAGCGTACCAGGTGCAGGCCCCAAAAACGTAGAGCTCTACTTAAAAGGGAGCTTTTTATGAGGGGAAAGATACTCAGCCAAAGAGTCTTTGACAGTTGTCAGATCACCTCCCACTTGGGTCCATTCTCATTCTCTGCCATTTCATTTCAGTAATTTCTCTAAAGTTTAACTTTTCATTTTTAAGCCTTTAAACATAATTTTCCCTAAGCCTCTTTATATTGATGTATTTAAATTTTTATTTTACTTTTATCTTTTTATGTTCTAATTCCTGCTCTTAATCTTTAATCTCTGTATTTATGTGGGTTTTGTCAAATTTACTTCATGGATTTTTATCCTTTATCTCTTTTGCTTTTAGGTTTTTAATCTTTAATCTCCTTGACCTCTAGCCCTTTATACTTTATTTATTTTAAGCATCATTTTTTTATTACTTTTGATGTTAATCTTTTGTCTTTGTAAAGCTTTTTATTCTTCCATTTTAATTTGTATTTTATCCCTTTTCCTTTTTCTCTCTTTTTCTGAGTGTTTTAATGTTAGTCTTTCTAATTTTCTATTCTTTAATTCTTAAAATTAATCATATATTTTTCCTTAACTAATTTTTTTATCATGACTGATAAGGAGTGTGATTATAGAGGTAGTAGCCACAGAGATCTGTACTAGAAATGAGGGAACGTGGAGGTTTTCCTTTCTGCCTCCCTACCTTCATAAGTCTTCTCATAGTAATATCATTTGCCCACCGTTCCCTAGAATGTTCATATTATTTTTTCCTGACTTCATAAAGGTATTTAACATTTGTTTCTGATACATTTCCTACAGATCTTTGGTGATCTGTATTTTAGGCTTATCAGTGACCTAGTTTTATGGGGTTCACCTAGAGTCATCAGGAATAAGAAAATTTCTTCCCCATCCAACATTCTTTTATTTTTTTCCATTATTTCATTTTAGTGTGTAATTCATCATTTATGAAAATGTGGTCATTTTAAGGTGATCTTCTGCTACAATGTAATAAGAAGTACATGTTATAGTTTGGTTGTTTCTTTTCTGTCTGTCTTGCTTCTGTTTTTATCCTTGTCCTCATTCTCTCTCTTATCCATGATAAGGGGTATGGTAATGATAACACTATGAGCTTGCAGTGAGAATTAAACTTTCAAAAAAGGTATGTAGCAATGAATACCAAAGTGATAAAGTATGGTAATTTAATGGAAATTTACCTTTCTTTTCTTCATAGTCAATTAAAACTCATATTAAATAAACAGCATATATATCGATGAGAGGGATTTAGAATTAGAAATTATATTGCTTATAGAGAATGCTTATTATGAAACACAAATTAGCTTATGGAAATAAAAGATGTAACAAACACAGCAATTGTTTTAAAACTCTGTTGTGACCTGTTTTCTCCAAAGCCTATTTAAAACTCTGCTATAGTGTCTCAATGGAAAGCTAATCCCCTTCACCTTCTATCAATATTCTGTTTGAGTTTAAAATAGGCTCAGCTTCATTATGTCACCAAAAATATTATATTCACCCAAGTACCTGCCTTTAAAAAAAACAAACCCAAAACTTGGCCAGTTAGAGGGACCTGAACAGACCACCAAAACCTTTTCTTTAAATCAAATTTGCATGTTGTTATAAATTTCTTATCACCTTAGAAAACCCTCAGGTGTAATAAACTGTTGTATAAAAAACTAAATTTGGATAATATATTTGGCCATGGGGACCAGGAGCAAAAGTGTGAAGCTAAGACCTGGATGGTTATTTAGCAAGTGCAGTGTTGTGATTTATAGAAATACATATATGGTCATTGACAAATATATGGTCATTGATATGACTAAAGTATATTTCTCATCATATTTCATTTTAATTATTCATAGTTCCTGATTTACAGCTCCCAAAAGTCTTAGAAATTTGTGCTGAGATAGTCATTGGTATGTGGCTGAATCTGATTAAAAAGGGGTTAGGAAGGGTAAGGAGACCAACCAACAAGATGCAAATTTTCAAGGTTGATTATGAGATTGATTATGACTTTTCGAATTCTTCATCCAGTTGGAGGATAATAAAGGATAGAAAGGGGATTCAGTAAGAATATTTAAAAAAATTATTTAGAGAAAGCCATGCCATGAAGTGCACGTGCACACACACACACACGCACACACACACAC
>PVIJ01020422.1:0-20970 GCA_004024925.1 Scalopus aquaticus | reverse complement strand
TCGTTCAGTTCTAGATATTTTTTAATTTCTTCTTTGATCTCTTCGTTGATCCATTGGTTTTCCAGTAATGTAGTGAAACCATAAAATTTATAGAAGAAAATATAGGCAAAATTCTACAAGACATACATCTCAGCAAAATCTTTAAAGACACATCTCTCAAAGCGAAGTGAAAGACAAGATAAACAGATGGGATTACATCAAAATAAAAAGCTTCTGTACAGTAAAAGAGACATTAACCAAAACAAACAGACACCCTACTAACTGGGAAAAGATCTTTGCACACAATACATCCGATAAAGGACTGATAACAAAAATTTACAAGGAACTCACACAACTCAACAAAAACAAAACCAACAACCCAGTCAAAAAATGGGCAGAAGAGCTAAAAAGGCACTTCTCCAAAGAAGAAAAGCAAATGGCCAACAAATACATGAAAAAATGTTTAACATCACTTATAATCAAGGAAATGCAAAAAAACCACAATGAGATTCCACCTCACACCTGTGAGGATGGCACACATTAAAAATATAGGCAATAACAAATGCTGGAAAGGATGCGGAGAAAAAGGAACTCTTCTACACTGCTGGTGGGAATGTGAACTGGTCCAACCACTATGGAAAGCTGTATGGTGATTCCTCAAACTTCTTGACATGGAGCTTCCATACGACCCAGCAATGCCACTTTTGGGCATCTACCCAAAGGACACAAAAACACTAATCCAAAAGGATACATGCACCCGTATGTTCATTGCGGCACTGTTCACAATAGCAAAGGTATGGAAGCAACCCAGATGTCCAAAAATAGATGATTGGATCAAGAAGATGTGGTACATATACACAATGGAATACTATTCAACATTGAAAGAAGATAAACACACGCAATTTGCAGTGACATGGATGGAATTAGAGGGGATCATACTTAGCGAAACAAGCCAGAAAGAAAGAGAAAAATATCAAATGGTTTCACTTAATAACAGGACTATAGTGAAACCAAATAGGAGAGACACTTGGGGGAGGGGGGGGAAGGGAAGATAAAGGCACAAAATGGAGTAGAAAAGGACACAAGGAATCATGGAGATGGATCACGTGTGAATTGGTGGTGGGTTACCCAAGGGGAATACAAATAAAAGATATAAATAACAATATATATGTATATATTTTAATTTTTAAAAATGTGGCTATTGGACCCTAATTCCCATGAGGAGTTGGGGTTGCTGCCACAGAATGAAGGCAGGGCTAAATAAGTCAGGAACTCAGGGAATCATGTAGACCCTCTACCCTCCATACATGATGATAATGCCCCAGAGGCAACTGAAGCAAACATTCCTAGGAGCAACCATGGTCTCCATGCTCAGGGATGACATCCTGGGGCACTCACTGGAAAGTACCTTAGACCAGCTGAAATGCTGACTGGAATGAATGCTGATTAAGACTTGAGACAGTTGTGACTGTGGGGATCCAGTTTGCCTCACTTGCACAATAGCGGTTAGCCTCCTGTTCAAAAGAGATGAGTTTAAAGGCAGGTACGAGCAAAACCGAGTGATGCTAAGTATGGACAATATGGTACACCTCTCCTGAGCTACTTTAAACCCTCTCAGCACTTGTTGCTTCATCTGCCACTGTGACAACCAGTTCAATCAAAAGTGAGCAGTATTATTTTAACGGACACAACTAGGAAAGACCTGAGTTTGAATGAACAAACTCTCAAGGGGTTATGCTTTACAAATGAGATTAAGACTTAGTAAAGAAACTCTACCTTCACTTATCCCTAGAGGAACAGTTCTGCGATGCATTCAAGCAGTTTCCTTAAGAGTCTTGGCAGAGTCAAGTGTCACTCTCATAGCAGTGACCAGACCAGTAATCACGCTTCCTCTTCTTGGTGTTCTCTCCATTTGTGTTTCATTTCCCTGCTCCTCACTCCTGCTTCCAGAAATCACTCTGCAAAGGGACTGTCTGCATACTAAACATTGTCTTAGTATCTGCTTGAGGTAGAATCCAGGCTAAGACAATACAGTCGAGGAATTGTTTTCTAATGCATAGGACAATTAATCCTAGCAATGTTATTTTAAGTAAGTAATATATGATTACATTTTTATTTATTTCTTTTGGTAAATTACAGACTATTTTTGTCTTTTAATTATGGGACTTTGAATTATTCACATTTATTGTTGTACTTATAGTTTTCAAATAATTATAAAAAGAATTTCCTGCTATCTGTTCTTATCAGAGTTTTGTCTTTATGTGTCTGGTTCTCACGAAGATGATATTTGGAAGTTCTCAAAAGGGCTTAGGATGTTACTCAGATGACTAATGTGAAGGTGAGGACTCTTTCATACTTGTATTTTTTTAGTCTTTTGCTTGCTTTCTAAATTAGTGTTTTTAAAAAATTATTGGTCTTACATTTTAATATTTAATTATAGGTAATGGTAAAGGAGATTAAACTAGATGTACTAAAATACACAATACCTGTTCTTAAAACTGTAATTATAGTCAGATTAATATATTTATGACAGAGCATTAAATGAAGAAAGAGTCTATAGAACTGTACTACATCACCCTCAGGTGATAACATAAAAAAGACTGGCATTGCCTATTCTGAGATGGTAACTTCTGCAGTAGTCTGGTTTTAGGTTCCAGTACAAAATATTTTAAAAATCTTATCTAGTGCTGTTATATTCCATAAAATAATTTGTAAAATAAATAAAAGTTAACTACACACAATCCTTGATGCCAAAAAAACCCTGATAGATTCAGGTCTCATTGTGCCTATCTTTTTCATGAAGTTGGTAACACACAGAGCTTTGTTCTTTCATTAGGAGAAAGTCACACTTTATTAATAATAACAACTCAATCTCTTGAAGGATTGCCAAACAAAGGCACAGGGTTTTGGAATGCTGGACCCTGCCCTTGTTTTCAGGATATTTGGAGAATGTTGCTTGGAAGTTAAAGGAATAGGGAATTTGCCTTTTTTCAACGGTCTCCTCAAACACATGTAACTTACTGGAGCTTAAAGACTTACATTTGTAAAAGCCATTACTGTCGATTAATATAGACAAATGATTGAAATTGGATCATTGGGAGGTGCAACTCCACACCTTGTACCATTTATGGGCAGGAAATGAGGAACAATTAGGTTGGTGAGGCTGGAAAACACCCCACTACCCCTGCCTGCATGGGGTCAGCTTCAAGAATGCTCAGTGGGAATGTAATGGGAGAGGGGCTGGGTCCTGACAGCAAGGCATGCAGCAGCAAACAGCAGTTTTGGCTAAAGCAGATTTCCTAGCTCAGCAACCCCAGGTGTAAAGTTACTGATAAAAAAAATGATGACTTAGATTTGTGCAATGATTTGTATTTAATTTGGGGTTCTTACAACTACCTTGGAAGTATGCTCACTCATTTGTTGACTAACCTATCCATTTTTTTCAGTCAGTATATCTTTTCTGAGCACTTCATCTGGTCAAGGGGCCTGTTCTGAGTGAGATAGAATCTCTTCCTTTATGGGAGTGACAATCTAGGCAATTTCCAAGTCATGTGATAGTGCATAGAGCCTGTGGGAACTCATAGAAGGATACTTAGTAGTATCCTTAGTCTTAGATATGGAATGCCTCTCATAGGAGGTGAGATCCAAGGTAAGACCTGATGAAGAAATCCTCATTTAAAAAAATGAGAAAACTGATTTAGAGAGTTGAAGCAACCTGCCAGAAGTGCAAAGCAAGTCGTGTTGGGTTCCATGAACAAAGTAACATAAATAAATATTTCTAATGGAAATTTGTATGTGACTAATATTTATCAAAATTTAATAAAATTTGATTGGGATATTGGTGAAAAATTACATTCTATACTTCCTGCTTAATTAAGCTAGGAAATGGAAGAGTTTTAATATTTTTAAAAATAAAATCCACACTTATAAAATAACTCCACACTCACAAAATAACACTTTGTTTAGCAAATTCAGTAGTGCCCTCCAGGGACTCATAGTCTGGTGGAGAAGTCTTTGACAAAGACTAGAGTAGAATTTCTCAAATTATGCTCTGTGAGATAAGGGGTTAGAATTTGGTATAGAGAGTGTGATTGAGAGATTTGAATAGACCTAATAAAGAAATATAATATTTGAAGTAAGTCTTTAAAGTAGGATTCAGGGGGGAAAAATCACAATTATAAGGAAGTATTTTTGTAGCATAATTTGACACTATGATGCTACATTTTGAGTGTGATTTTTTTAATGTGATGCTTCATTATGACAAAGTGCTACATCTGCTGTCAGGTTTTTCTTATTCCTGATTACCGGTCATATCTATTCCAGCATCCATTTTCCTATCAGCTGGCTAATATGAATGCTTACCTCATTTGCTGCTTAAAGTTGCATTTGGACTGGAAAATTTGATAACTCAACTCATTGAAGCATGTGGTAGATTAGATAACAGTTCAAACATTTTTATCAAGGGTGTAACAGAGGGATCAGTAGTTCAAGAGCACAAAACACAGATGGGAAAAATGTCTGAGAAATGGCAACAGGGAACCAGGGCCCCTGGTGATGCCCTAGGCAGTGTGTGTATTCTTTAAATGAAACGAACTATTACCAATGGTTTCCATCTGGGTAGAAATAGGTGTTCGGTTAGGTCTTCTCCTTTTCCAAGACAATTTCAAATCTAAGTTTTTTTGTATGTAATCTAAAAAATGTTATATTTCAGCCACTTGTTTCCATGTGGAGCAACTACAATTAAAAATAATATGCAGATTGGGTCCTACCTATAAGCCAAATTTGTGACTGCTAACCCATTAGTAATGACAACTATACTAAACTTATTGAACACTTTCTTAAGTGCCCCGTTCAGATAACTCTTGCAATTCTCACAGCAAACCTTTAGAAGAAGGGATGGTGATGATGGTGATGATGATGCAGATGCTGCCCATTTACAATTATAGACATGAGACGCAGAGAAGTCAGGTAATTTCCCAATAATACCCAACTAGAAATGGCAGAGCTGGCATTCATCCAAATGTAATCTGGCTCCAGAATTTGTATTCATAAATGTTATCCTATATGGTTTCTCAAAATGAATGGCTTTTGTATAAGGACTCCTTGACAATTGTTTGAAATACTCCGGGACCTTTTTTTCTGATCTTTATTTTGTTTCAGATAGTAGGTATGTGAGGATTAAAGTTTAGAGTCTTCAGGGGATGCCTGCAGTGCCTCTATTCAGAGTTTATTTTTCAATAGTACCAAACTCTAGTGCTAAAATCAAAGAGTTTTGGAAGTATACATTCAAATTTGAATTCTTGTTCCTAGACTTACTGGCTTACTGAATCCTGTTTCCTCACTTGAACAATGAGGATGATAAAAAATACCCTGCTGGATTATAAGAAAGAGAAATTTATTCCTATTCTATTGAATATAAAAATATTTGGTTCAAAATATGTACTTGTGAAATTGTAGACATTATGATGACAATGATAATTCTTGGAAAGTCATTTAACTAATACATTTAAGGCACATTTAAGACAGAAAAAGTTATCCCATATAGATCCTTCCATAAGAAAGCAGATGAGTCAAGTAGAAAGTAGATGAATCAAGTAGAAAATACAAGGTGCTTTTATAAATTGTGATAATATAATATACCAATCAGAATGCAGTTGAACCATATGTTCATAAGAGGGAGAATTTATCCATTGGAGGAGAATGTGAACACTTCACAGAAGAAGTAGCATCTTGAATGAGTTTTGTTTTCCCCAAAGGTGAGAAAGCTTGGGGCTAGACTATGAGGTTAAGGAGATTCATTGGGATGAACTGGGATAGCATAAGCAGATGCAGTAAATTGAGATGTATTGGTGTCCTGCATTTAGAAATACTACTTAGCTGCCTGGAAGTAGAGAGTGGGATGTTTGGAAGATAATAGCTGAAGAGACTTCTATGGGACCATGCTTTAGATTCACTCTACAGGTAGCAGTGTTGGACTCACTATCTAGGCCAGAATAAGTCTGGGTTGTTGCGTATTTTCTGGGTTGTAACCCTGGAATGGAGGGGACAGCTGGCAAGCATGCAAACTATAGAGAAAGAACTTAATTTCCTGTCCAATCGAGGTTCACTGACTTGTAGAGAACAAATTCCAGTTGAAAAGCCAGATGTCTTCAAATAAAAACAGGGGAAAGATGTGTGGAATCAGAAGATGTCTATAAAACAAGTTGAAAATTAGGAGTTATGGAGAAATCTGCTCAAAAGGACCATTTGAAATCAATTGACACAGCCTAAACCTGCAAGAGTTTCCTATGTGCAAAATAGAATACTCATCTGGAGAATTCTCTCTTTACAACAAAGACTGTGTTCAAACCAGAAAGGCAGTGCTATATGGTAGGAAAAGGGCTGGATGTGGAGACATTGACCCTGGGGTCCAAAGTCTGGGTCTTTTCCTCACTAGCTGTAAGAATTCAAACAAGTTATTTGTCTTTCAGCAACTGTCTCTGCCTCTATAAGATAAAGGTAATAATATTTGTTGTTTTCTAAAGCTATCATAATTAAACATTTGCTAAGGAGATATATAAACAAGGTCTGGGTGTAGTAATGCTGATATAGTATTGCCTGCAGCATTGTTTAAACTTCTTGTCCATTCTCATTGGTGTAAAATTTTAATTTGGTATCTGATCAGTATAACATTTTGATATATGTCCAGCACCTCCTTCCAAATTTCTTCAGGCTACACCTCTTTCTCTGTATCTTAGCAATAAATCAGTTAAAAATCTACCCAACTACACTTAAGGATAGGCATGTCCAGGCAAAAGCAGCATGGTGCAGCAGAAAGGCCTATAGATTTGGAGTCTGAAATCTTAACACTGGCTCCACCAGTTACAGAATGAGTAGCCTTGGGCACATTTTTTCACCATTGTGAGCCTCAGCTTCCTCATCTGAAGAAAGGGGTAAAGGAAAAATGAACGTATATGATATAGTGTTGGAACTTAGTATCTATACAATTGGGGATTATGGAACTTAGTATCTGCACAGTGGGACTTAGTATCTGCACAATGGAGAAAAAAAAGGAAGTCAAGCAATTCTTGGCTGCCAGTGGGCTGAGCATTGCTTATCTTGGGGTGGCAGAAGGGGTGGAGATGGATCAGGCTATAAGGATTCATTATAGAGTCAGTAGCTCATGACAGTAGTCCTCATGCCCTTGCTGAAAGTTTATGAGAATTTGTTTCTTTTCTGACATGCAATCATATTTAAGTCAGCCAAGGGTTCCCTGATAGAGACCATAACTATTTATTTTCCCTAACTGTATTTTCTATATTTGCAACTTTACTCAGTATAAGCCCTCCATTTGAAATTCTTTGTTTCTATAGTTGACTGTCCATTCTCTTTACTAAAAGTTTATTATGTCTCCTGTGTTCTTCCCATATCACCTAGCCCAAGGTCATGGATGTGATAATTCCTCAGAATTATTTTTCCTTGGGGAATGGATAAGAAAACAAAGGTTAAGGCTTAGACAAGAACTAAAATATCCTTTCTAGTGTAAAGTTGCCATTTCTTAAACTGAGATCCACAGTCTATAGATGAAGTTTTGTGAACCACCTACTAACATAATCAAAACATTATGAACTTATAATAGAGCAAAGAGAGTCTTTTCAGTAAATGGTGTTGGAAAAACTAGATATCCATATGTGAGAGAATGAAACTAGATCACTATGTAGCACCATACACAGAAATTAGCGCAACATGGATAAAAGCCTTAGGTATAAAACTTGAAACCATAAAATACATAAATGAAAAATTAAAGATGATACACTATCAACTGCAACAGAAAGGGAAATAAAAAGAAAAATAGACAAATAGGACTACATTAAACTAAAAAGCATGGAAATGGAAATGCATCAAAACAAAAAGAGAGCCTACTAAATGGGAGAAGATATTTGTGTGTCATAATGGCAGTATATGGATGTTCAGTTTTGCCAGCACCATTTATTGAAAAGTCTCTGCTTCCTCCATTGTGAATTCATGTTTTACCTATGGTCGTAGGTGGTTCACAAAACTTAACATTCAGAATAGACAAAGAATTCATAAAACTCAACTTTTTAACATCAATTAATTTTCTTATACCATCATTCATTTTTGCACAGTAATTGGTTTCTCCATTCAAGCGTAGTCCCCGCAGTTCTACCACCATATCTCCGATGAACCATCACCATAGTCCCTTTGTTCTTACCTTCCCTTTTGACCCCTCTTCATCACCCTCCCTTGCTATATGCCTCAGATCTATGGTCAGGTTGCAACTTTTGTCTTTTCTTGATCTTTTGTTTGGTTTCTCTGTATTTCATATATAAGTGAAACCATCTGATAAATATTTTTTTTCCTTCTGACTTATTTTGCTTAGCATAATCACTTCAGCTCCATCCATGTTGCCTCAAATGGCAGGAGTTTGTCTTTTTCGATCACTGAGTAGTATTCCAATGTGTATATATACCACAATTTTTTGATCCATTTGTCTGTTTTGGGACATTTGGGTTGTTTTCATATCTTGACTATTGTAAACACTGCTGTGATGAAACAAGATTGCGGAGTTCCTTTTGAATTAATATTTTTGTATTCTTTGGGCAGATTCCTAGAAAAACTCAATAATTGAAAAACAAACAACCCTATTTAAAAAATGGGCAGAGGATTTGAATAAACACTTCTCCAAAGAAGACATACAGATGATCAGCAGACATATGAAAAGATGTTTATTTTTTATTGTTAGAGAAATAAAAATCAAAAACAATCAGATATCACCTTACATTTGTGAAAATGGCAGTTATCCAAAAGATAAGAAACAAGTATTGGAGAGGATGTGGAGAGAAGGGAACCCTTACACACTGCTAGTGGGAATGTAAAAATGATGCAATCATTATGGAGAGCAGTATGGAGTTCCCTCCAAAATTAAAAACAGAAATTCCATGTGATCCAGTTATCCCACTGTATGTGCATTTACACCAAAAACACATTCATTCCCATGTTTATTGCAGTGTCCATCAACTGACAAATGGATAAAGAAGATATGATACATATGCACAATAGAAGACAGCTGTAAAAAAGATGAGTTCCTGACATTTCCACAACCTGGTTGTACCTAGAGGGTATCATGCTAAGTGAAATAAGCCAGCAGAGAAAGACAAACACCTTTGATTTTACTCATAAGCATATAGAGAAAATGAACAGATTCATTAATACAAAACAACCTTAAAAAATAAATCTGAGGGCCCATGTTTTTCTAGGTAGAGTATCCACAGCCTATCTCATGTTTTCAAAAGCAGAACATGATCAATGCTAAGAATCAAACCTTTTGTTTTCTGAATGAAGTCAAAGAAGTACATATCTTGGCTAACACTACATAGTCATCAAAATAATAATAGAGCCAGAAGGAGAAACAAGGCTTATTATTTTTCCCCCATGAAGCTTTGGCAAGTATACTCTCATTCATTCATTCATTCATTCATTCATTCATTCAACTATTCCTTATGTGCTTACTCTGTATTATTCTGAACTAAAGTATTTGAACTCAATGGACAAATACCCCTGCCTTCATGGAGCTTACATTCTGCAGGAGATAGAAAATGAGTGTGTAACAGGAAAACCCATATGCTATGAGAAGGTGATTCCTGCAGCATGTAGAATAGCAAAAAGAGAGACCAGGGACAGGAAGTGTCTTGGGCACTAGAGATTAGAGAAAGTTTCTTTGGAATGGGGACTTTTCAGCTGTCAGTAAATTCCAGTCAGTTTTGTTTTCTGTGGATTTGTGTTCTGTAAAGTCATCTAGAACATCAAATTAGTGAATATTGAGACACTGTCCCATAGGAAATACAAAACTAGATGGTTGTGAGTCTGTTCACAACACTTCATCAACCCTTCAACCTATAACCTTATTTTATGTGTGTTTCTGTTTAAAGACAATTTATCTTATTTAGTATGTATTGTTGATTCATTAACATTGAACTCTTGGCCAACAAAACGATAACTAATGCCTGAATGAAGCTTATCTAACACACATATTTTCTCCATTAGGTACATCATAGCCTTTTCATGCTTAGGAAAACTAGACAGCTCTTCAACACTGCATTTGTGAACCATTTTATATAGCTAAATCAACCATAGAAAGCACAAAATGTGAAAAATGTGGCATTAGTAAGCCCCAAATAGGACACTGATATTTAAGACTAGAATTTAAAACAAGAAGGTGGAGCGTCACCATGTTCTCCTTAACTGGGATGTTAGTGATGAAGTTCTCAATTTTTTTATTACCCTTTGAATTCCTGTGAGTGGTCATGAAAGCGCCCCAGATATTGATTGAAGCTGCGAATAAATTCTAAGGAATAGGTGAATTTGTAAATAGAAATCACAGATAATGAGGACGTATTTACATAGTTGACTTGCTGGGATATGGATGGAAATTTTCTGGAAGATATATTGATACTCACAGGTTTCCTAATTCCCTGCTCAGTGCTCTTTAGTAGTTTAAATTTTGTGTTTACATTAAACATTTGTCCACAATACACTGTAGCATAAGACTTTTCTCTAAATCAGTCAAATACTACTAAGTAGGAAAAAGGAAAGAATGAGAAAAGGCAAACACAGAAACAGAGACGCTTTTTCACCCAAGAGTTTTGTTTGGGCAGATAGCTTCTGTTTCCTGAAGATATTTAGATTGGGGGAGCCAGTCGTAACCACTATGTGAGGATAATGTGTGACTTCTTTACAGCGTAACTAATCCCTCCTCCTACTTCAGCTCTATCTCCCACCCCCTCCCTCATGAATCTGGTTCAAAAGCATTAACAAAGTTTCTTTTCTGATTTGTGACTTTTCCCAAAGAATATAATGCCTCTAATTGGTTGATTTTAATCAGAAAATTAAGAGTAATTCTATGTTGTCTTTGAACCAGGTCTCACCCCCCCAACCTGCCCTCAAGTAACTCAATTCCAATGTTTTAATAAAAATTATTGAAAATAGGAATTTTTCTAAAAAGCAGTTTGAGAAAGGCAGTTATGGAAAATGGAACTCAGCAATGGAGCTCTTGGCCATGCCACTGGAAGTCTGAATAGGCTGATTATATTTAAGCTCTGTACTGGAGAGAAGAACTTCAGGGGCTAGACCCAACTGTGCTTGTATTCCCTGTGTGAACTCTCTGTACCTCCACTTCCTCACTGGGAATTGAAAGGTTAGATACGCTGTAGGGTAACTCCTAGTCTTAGTATTTTAGGTCACTAGAAAGATAAATTTTAATAGTATTCTTGACTTGTATCCAGTAATTTATCAGAAAAAAATTTGAAATGTGTTTTGATGCCTAGTGCTTTTCTAAGAAAATTTTGCTGAAATGAAAAGTTTAGAACTTTTAGAGTTTTAAAGTCACCCTAAGCATGAACTGGATGTCGGTACTTACATAGCCATGGTGTTCTTGGTAAGAAAGTCTATATTCCTTAGTACTGGATTTAAGATCTTATATAATGTAACTTCTGCCTACCAATTCAGTCTCACCTCTCCTTAACCCAATCCCCAACCCCCCTACCCCTTATCATTATTTACCCTGTGTCAACCTATGTCTCTCATCACTCACCTTTGTTTTGTTTCTCATTTTCTGATTAATGTTGATAAATATCACTTGGTAAAATAAAAATCCCTGTGTTCAAATGTGTTTGGGAAACACTGGCTTAAGCAAGTCATCTAAGTCTTCAAAGTGCATTGTCTTGTGCATCTGTGAAAAGTATGATTTTTCATTTTATGTGAGGCAGCATGGCATATATGACTGACTTTGGTTTCTAACTACTTGTATTTATTATTGTTCCTGCAGTCATCATAAACTCTCATAGATTCTTTTTGTGACCTTGGACAAATATGCTAAAAACTCAGGTTCTCAGTTTCCTAATCTGTAATCTGTAAGTAGGTAACAATATTCCTACTTCATGGAGTTTTTGTGTAGATTAAATAAGATAGTACAAGTAAAATATTAATTATAATACCTGGCATATATTTAGCTTACAATAGATGTTGGTCATTATAATTATTCTTAGTATTATCAGTATTTTTAGAAAATATTGCAGATTCATTCACTAGCAGCTATCTCATCCTCTATCTAGGTTGTCTTTCTACAAGGAATGGAAATCTAAAAAACTGCATTAGCTTTGCATCCTGGAGCTAAGGCACATCCTTTGCCTTAGTTTATACCAAGCAAACATACTTGAGATTTATAAGGAAGAAGAGACAATGAGAGAAGGTAGCCCAGCCTTATAGGATTATGAAATTTTGGAAAGGGAAAATGGAGAGGTATTGGTTCTTTGAAGATGTGAAGAAACAATCTCTAGTGTCCAGTCTTAGCATCATGAGTGTCTTTGGCAAGTGGCGCCACTGGCAGTGGGGGTGTTATTATTTAACTCTCATTATTCAAAGTGTGTTTCATAGACCAGCACTGGCAGTCAGATAACTAACTTATTAACGTAGCAGAAACTCAGGCCATACACTAAACCTATACAATCAGAATAAGAGATCGGTAAGAATTAATGCAAGAATCTACATTAATCAGGCCCCTGGAAGATTGTGTGCCTGATAGTGGTTGAAAAACACTCACCAGAGTCCTATTGCCCATAGTTATGGTTGGACATAGTCACTGGCTGCATTTTAGCATTTGACATTCAGTTATATAAAAGTGCATCTGTACAACTGCTCAGATGAGCTAATGTGGATTCTATTATCTGCAACTAGAAGTTTGACCATATAACCACAGAAGTCTTTTTTTGGGTGGGAGAGGTGGTTAACATATGACACTTTGGAAATTACTTGTATAAAACAACAAGGAATAAAAGGCCACTTAGAAAATATGGAACCAGGCTTTAAAGGGAAGTTCACTTTCATCCTCTTGAACATGTTGCTCATAAACACAAAAGGAGCTTTGCATCAGAAATTGTAAAAATCCTCAACTGGTGAAAGTGGACTGTGTTTAAAACAATTTGAAAATTTTTAGAAGCACTAATTTGTTTCCATGCGTTTTTGGTAAACATTTATTTCTTCTTAGAGAAACCTGGGTCATATGTGTCAATTGTCTTGGTTAGTTATAATAAGACACAGAGGTCATAGGTTGAAACCAGCTTAAGTCAGTTGAGTAAAACACATATCTTA
This sequence comes from Scalopus aquaticus, assembly GCA_004024925.1. Lineage (NCBI taxonomy): Eukaryota > Metazoa > Chordata > Mammalia > Eulipotyphla > Talpidae > Scalopus > Scalopus aquaticus. The sequence continues at coordinate 7,845 of PVIJ01020422.1, read as the reverse complement.
GATTCTTTTTGGTAGAAAATAGTAGGTTCAAAGACTTTCGGCTGAGAGACTTGTCTACTCCCTCATAAACTTCCTACCAGGTTATTCTCAAAAATAATCTTAGGCCAAATTCTTCCATACATATAAACATTCCTTAAGAAACATAGCAGTAGCAAGCTGGAACTAAAGATTTCATACATGTTTTTTCTAAAGTTGGTGAAGTTCTAACTCTGTATTTTCAGGGTCTGTAAAAAGAATTTTGAATAAAATATGACCCCCAAGGCTAACACAGCGACTTCCTTGAGGCACGGTTCTGTGGTCCTCAAAGTCAATACTAGCCATCCATTGTTAAGGACAGGAGCACTATTCTTAAAAGTATAGGTCTTGCTGAACTACCCCTCCCCCCTGCCCAATCCTCTGTATACAAGAGTAGTAAGAGTACAAAAGCAAGAGTGTGGAAGAATTTCTAAAATATTTTACTTAATTTGTAGGCTTTTCATTAATGAGAGCTCATTTCTAACATTTGTCTTGCTAATTAACTAATTACCAGTTTTAAAAATTAAAATATTTATGGTTTTTATTTCGCTAAATAACAGCTTTGGAATTGATTCTAGCTGCTTCTGGATTGTAGACTTTCTGATGTAATACCAGCTCATCATCTTTGTAGCACACATTATTGATTAGAGGTCTCTGATTTTGGAGGTCTTCAGGTAATAGAGATGTAAGGAATGCATATATAAATTCACATATTTTATGGTGGGTAAGTTATAGACATTTTAAAAGCATGGTTGTGGGTTTATTTCAATAAAGTTCTGAATTAACAGGGAAACCAAATTTGAGTCCTAATAAAGAATTTATTTATTGCTTTACTTACTGATTAATGAACCATGTGTTAAGTATTGAGGTCCAGAGATAATAAGGCTGTCCCTGCCACAAGGACAGAATCAACAGAAGAGAAAACTCAATGAAAACAATATGACAGATACTATGGCAATATGACAGATGAGCCCAAGGGCCTGGGCCTTATTGATAATGGGTGAGATAGCAAGGGTGGCATAAAATGGGTGATGTTCTACAAGGAAGTAACTTCCCTGAGAAAGTGACATCTAAAGTGAATGGTACGCATTAGCAGAACTTGGTCAGTCGATTCAGGGACATAGAGGTGGTGAGTGATGGTAATATTTAAATAATAGCATTGTATTTTGACATCTGCTTGAGTAATGGTGAGACCAATAAAAGTATATTCTTTCCCTTCCCCCATAATCTCATACTCTGCCCCATTTATGGGTATATAGGAATGAAAGGAGTTTGGATTGTCATATACCATAAACTAGAGTTAATTGCTTTAGACTCAGCCATCATAAATTCATAGAACTTTAACTGCTATGCTGAAGATTCTTCACTAGATATATATCCTTATTATTAATTATCATTTCAGAATGAATTTTTCCCCATACAGGAGGAAGTAAAACAAAGGATTTCACAGACTTTTGTTGTTGTTATTTGGTTTTAGTTATTCAGTATATCTAGTTCCTCCTACCTACTGTTTCATATAATCCCTCAGAACTTTCTGCTCAAATCCTTATTTTTCTACTTATTAAATAACTATATAAAATGACTCTAAAGGGGTCACCATATTGACTTTATTTATTTTGAGTTAAATAATTCATGAGTGTCTAGCCCAGTGCCTGCAGGAACTCAATACATAATATTCATAATAATCTTATATTACTGAGGATATTACTAACAATTTCTCCATACCACCAGCCCTTATGTCCCCTTGTCCCTTTCCCCCTCTCCTCAGAGTCCTCACAATATTTATTAATGTATACTAGTTTTTCTAAAGAATTTTATCTTATCAAATCATTTTGTAAATGTCCAGTATCTGTCTTTGTCATTCTGAGTTGCTTTATGAAATATAATTCCCTCAAATTGCCTCCATTTTGCTGAGACCAGCTGCATTTCATCTTTCCTTCTGGCTGATGATTTTCTAATTAAAATTTTCTCTTCTCTGTCATACTGCACAATAAGCAGGGGAAACCCTTTTATAGTGGTAGAATTAACCAAGCCAGGGTCACTGAACTGTTGAGTCATCCTGACCGTTGAGTTACTTTTTAGTTTTAGAACTGAGCTCACAAAGTGCTCTTCAATGGAAGTGGCCCAATTTGGCAGCTCCAAGGTGAAGACGCTATTTGGCATAGGTGTTGTTCTGCATTCAAGCCCACCTTCAGTGGCCCGGTACCCTCCACTGTGCTGACTCTTCTTCTCTGGTTTCTGGTGCTCAGGTCCTGGCTGTCTCCTTCCAGAACTTACATTGTCTGTCTCCCTTACTGTCTTTCTAATCCATCACCCATTCATAGATAACTAATTAAGATCCCATCTTCCTCTATCAATGGAAAGAGCACATTCTTTGAAATCTGAAAAGTCTAGTATCTTGGCTTTGAATGAACAGTATAACCTTGGTTTCCTCTGAGCTTCTATTTTCTCAAATGTAGTATGGTTATAAAATATACATTTCAAGAATTATGGAAAAGGTTGATGATGAAGGAGGTATGAAGGAGGTGATACATATAAAAGTATTTCACATAGTCTTGGTATATATTGGATACTCAGGAAATGGAGGGGTGATAATAATTTTATTACTGTTTCTATGATACAAACTTCTCTCCTGACTAGTGGGGGAAAAGGCATGTGTTTATTCTTTCAGTATGTAAGGAGAAGACAGTAATCTAGGTATTTCTTTTTTAGTCTTTCATTGGTTCATTTTTAGTTTCATTTGATCCCAACACTTCCATAGAGATCAGAAATCTAAGGTCTCTGCCCTCTCCCTTTTTAAGACATGGTTCTGACGTGTGAGACCTAGTGCTTAGGCAAGCATGACTTTTTCAATGTATTTTAAAGATAAGAAAACCAAGCCATAGAATATATGAGTATGTTTAAGAATTTGAATGACTTCGGTCATTGAATGGCACTTTGATCTAGAATTTTTTTTTCAATTGTTATTTTTGTCTTTTACATTACTGTATATTCCCCATAGGTTTAGACTATTTTAAGGAGTGAGTTGAATCCACTTAAACTATCAGGATCAGCAGGAGTAGCACTAGCCTTCCTTTCTCCTACTATTAGGGAGGATGGGGTAAGGGAAAAAGGTAAAAAAAGGAGGTAAGATTAAGTATTAACATAAAAAGAACAGAGTATGGCCCAAGACCTAAGAGCAGAAGGGAGGAGGCTTGGCTTTAACTATTCCTTCCTTCCAACTAGCCCCAGAGGCTTTGTTGAGAAGAAATAATAGAAGGTAACCTGGAAACAGGAAGTCACCAGACTGTGGGAATTGAACAGACAGGGAACAAGCCTGAGGGCAAGTTGGCTGAGAACTGCCCAGGAGTCTAGTGTGGGACATGACCTAACCAAGAACTGAAGAGAACATGGAGACATCTTCTATTCTTGTTTTCCCTCCTAGCAGATGTAACATATTCATGTGTGCGTATTGTTTTGCAGAAACAGTAATTCTAAACCACACACACACTATTATTTTAGCAGGTTGTTTACTTTACACAGAATGTAGAAATGAAGGTAGAAGGAAGGCAAAATTGATCAAGTATATTCACAGAAGACTAAATTGAGATGGTTGCACCAGAAGGCCACTCTTCACTGATAGGTAGGTTGGGTGCCAAGTCATGTAGAAGCAAGACCAAATATTAGATACTGCTATGTCCAGGTACATTCTTAGGAAATTCATGAACATTAGTAAGTCGCATAAAAACCACATGTCACAGATATTATTACTCCCATTTGTGGAAATGAAGCTCCTAAGAACTGACTTGCACAGTCTCACAACTAGTAAATGGTCCAAATGGCGATCTGGTTCCAAAGCCAGTGTCCTTCGCCTCTTATTATGCTGCATTTGGAGTTCAGTCTTTGCAGACACAGAGGCCCATTAGCTATCAGAGAGTGTTTGTGAATCTGGTACAGCCCTTTCTTGGCAGCTGTTTCAGAAAATGATTCCAGACTTCTTCATGGAACTTCTCTCTTCTATTGCGCATGCCCTCTCTCTTTCTTTCTCCCCCATCATATCTTTCCTTTTCCCACTTTTAGCCCATGTGAATTTCAAGGAAAATTAAATCCGTATGTTTTTGATTCATTTGTACTTAACTCATCAAAATATGATTTCGAGAGAGAGTAGATTTGCAGAGAAGTGAATTTTAAAGCCTTTCTCCCTGGAAAACAGGATGTCTGCTCTGGCCAAAATCATAAAAACTTCAAACTTCAAGTGTTAGAGTTCAGCTTAATACATAGAAATAATATGATTTGAGGGAGCTGTAATTTCAGACTAACACTTTGCTGCAAGCCAAGTGTGAGAGGATCTGAGCCCACATTAGTGCTCTCAGATGAAGACTTGAAGGTGCCCAGTTAGTAAATTTCCCTTATTGCCATCATCACCATAAAAGATATTGACATTGTGGGCAAAAGAAAATTCATATTGTAGGATTGTAAGGGACATCAGAAATCACACATCACTCAGTCCTCTCAGTTCCAGTTTATAGACAAGAACCTGGGGTCCAGCAAGATCTAGGGGTGTGCTCAGGCCACAGGGCTGGACCTAACCTCCTGGGTTCACTGCTTTTTTTCTGGTCTTACTATAAAATAAAATATACTTGATATATTATTTTATTAGAAATCTTTCCAAAACATGCACCATCTTTGATTTAGAACCTGCACTAATTAAAAGTAATAAATAGCATTTTTCTGTCTCTAATGCAAAAATCTCAGTTTGTATATCAGCATGAAAATAAGCCTATTTCTTTTGAAAAATCGTTCTTGAACTCCACCCAAATGGAGTACATTATAAGTGGTAGCAAATGTTCGTTTACACATAATAGATTTCAAAAAAAGCTGTGCCAGGCACCCTATATAGATTTTAATAATAATAGCAACAGTATTAATAACTCATAATTCAGAGTTAATATATATAATGTTTATGAGTAGGGGCTTTGTACTCAGAGTCAGATTTAACTGTGTCAGGAGCTCTGTAATCCTAGGCAAGGGTAAACTATGGTTTTCAAATCAAATCTTTGTATATACATCTTTGAAATGAGATTAACAGCAATCACTTCATGTGGTGGTGTGAAGATAAAAGGAGGCACCTAAGTTTGTGCCTCACATGTGTGAAGCAGGAGAGACTTGTGATAGTATCAAGTGCTACAACATACCAGGTACCTTTTGAGAAATTTACAATTATTTCTCTTAATCTTTGCAATGGCACTCTTGAGTAGACATTATTATTATTCTCATTTTACAAATGAAGAAACTAAGGTTTAGAGAGATTAATAAAAGGCAGAACAGAGATACCAACTGAAAACTAACTTTATAGCATCTTTCTTTATTATTATTAATATATTAGGTAATTTCATTTAGATGCCACAATTCCCTTGTAATTTAGTTATTATTATCTGTCCATCTATAGATGAAAAAGCTGCAGTTTAATGAGTTTAAATATCTTGATCAGACTCACAAGGCTGTTAAGCAATACAGTGAAAATTAGTATCCTACTTTGAGAGTTCAAGTTCTATGCTCATTGCATTGTGTCCTGCTGCCTCTTAGGGAAAGTTTGATTGGAAGATAGAGTCCTGGAAAAACTGATTAAAAAAAATATTACAGGGGTTGCTTGGGGGTTCAGAATTGGATACCACACTGAAAAGCAGGAGTCCTTATCCCGGCTCTTAGATCTTCTGAGCTCCTGCTGAGTCCTGTGCCGCTACTCCCACTGCCCTGTCTTCTGACCTGAACCACAAGACTTTTAGAGTTCCAGCATTTTATCTAAATTTCATCTTCCTAAGCTAATTGGAGTGACTTCTCTGTTCCAGCCACCTTGTCTAGACTCAGTCTTATGGGGGGTTTGTTTTCTGTGGCCCCAGCATTTGTGGCAGCCTGAGCCTGTCTCACTATGACTCTTTCACTTCCGGGGCTCATCATAACACTTTCTGAAATTTCCTGTCACTTTCATCCTTGCTTGTTGAATTTGTCGTTACTAGAAACTAGAGAAGAGAAAAAAGGGAGTTTCCATGCGCCATGGTTTGATTTAATGAGTATTTACTCAGTGCTTGTTCTGTGTCAGGCAGATAGATGCTAAGGACTAGGGATGCAGATATAAGGAAATACACGTTATTTTGTCGTCTTTCATTGCTATCTTAATCAGAGTCCACACAAAACAGCAGCAGCTAACCAGGAAGTTGAATGGTGAGGATTTGACATGATGAACTGGTAATAAGTCTTTTAGGAGAACTGAAAGTTCAAATGAGTAACTTAGAGATTAGGAACCTAGGAGAAAGATGCTTCTACTCCTGGGGCTATAAGAACCACAGGAAATAACAGTGTTGCCTGAACTCAGTGAAGAGGAGCACCCACTAGGGACTGGAAATGTTAAAAGATTGTGACAGTAAAGGAGGGGCAGACACTGTTGGAGATACCTGTGGAACAGAGAGGGGCAGACACACCCTGGCACCTGCCCTCCTACCGTTGCCCCACTGAACTGAACCGTCTTGGTACAAGAACCCAGGAACTAGAGTTTTACAGGAGTCCGCTCCCTGCACTACAGACCCTGCAGGGTGGGCAGTGGATAGCACAGTCTTCAGTTTTCTCTTTTCACTTTTCTCCATCTGTGCCACGTCCTACCCCTCTGCCTTCAAGTCATAAGACAGCAAAACAGCTTGACAGGACGAGAAAGGGTTTCCTAGCTCTGACCCTAAATCATTCAGTAGCTTTCAGAATCAAATCTGAAAGTCTCCCCATGCACGCATAGATTCTTTGATCTGCATTCTTCTTGCTGCTCCTATCTCATCTTTCACTGGTGCCCTCATACCAATGGGCTCCTATAAAACCAAGGTATGCACATTTCACTTCTTGTCTCTTTTCCTATGACCAGCTTGTTCTCTACGGATGTCTGGATTTTCTCTCTTTACACAGGTTTATTTATCCAATAGACATTTTCTCAGGTTTTATCATGTGTTGGAATCTGAGAAAAACATAAGACATGATCCTCATTCTCAGAGTGCTCTTCCTCCCTCCTAGAAAACCAGATCATAATAAGACTGGGCTTCTGCATAAAGCAGAAGTGAAAGAAGAGAAAGAGGGGAGCGTTCTTGAGGGTATATCAAAGAGGTTTCTAGGAAAGTCAGGTTCAACTCTCAGTTCTGAGAGGTTAGTGCAGATTAAAAGTTAGCGATTGAGCTGAAGTAACAGCTCAGATCATCACTAGAAGAGACCAAAGCAAGGGAATTGAAGTCATTTGTATTAAGTAGGCTGGAAGTCGTTTGAGTTCATCTTGATTGATTCGGCTACATGATAAGTTGGTCTGTTTTTATTTTTATTTTTTTGGTTATGAATGAAGCTTTATTGAAGGTGAAAGTACACACACAGGAGTGAATGTGGGTGGATTCAGTGGAGAATCGCCAGGTTGGTCTGTTTTTTTGTTGTTGTTGTTGTTAATAATACTGTATATTTGAAAGTTTTTTTTTATTGTTATTTATGTCTTTTACATTTTGTATTCCCCTTGGGCAGCCCACCACCAATTCACCCGTGATCCATCTCCATGGTCCCCTGTATTCTCCTCTCTTCCATTTTGTGCCCTTATCCTCCCCCCCCCCACCGCTGAGTGTCTCTCTCCCACTCGGCCTCCCTATAGTCCTGTTATAAGTGAAACCATTCGATATTTTTCTTTTTCTTTCTGGCTTATTTCACTGAGTATGATTCCCTCTAATTCCATCCATGTCACTGCAAATTGCATGTGTTTATCTTCTTTCCATGCTGAATAGTACTCCATTGTGTATATGTACCACATCTTCTGGATCCAATCATCTATTTTTGGAC
>PVIJ01020421.1:0-20894 GCA_004024925.1 Scalopus aquaticus | reverse complement strand
GGCAGGAGAGGTCTGCCGCGCCATGTGGGATTCTCCCTGGCCGGGTGTCGAACTCGGGTAGCCGCTGCCAACAGCTCCACAGCACAGTGCTTAACCGCTGCGCCACCAGGGAGGCCCTAGGGTTGTTATTTAAATTGTGAACAGCAAAATAACTTTCTTAGCCATCACTGTGCTTGTTTCAGAAGCACATATGTTACCCTCCTCCCCCCAATCTACTATAAACTCTTTGGAGCCAAGAACTGAGGCTTCTACTTCCACAGGTTGGCTCAGAAACCAGTCATGGGGTTGAGTGGTGAGTTGCATGCTGGATGGAGGAACAGGACACCAGGGAGCAAGGGGCTCTAAGTAAGTGGGAAACTTTCCCTGGGGAGTCCTTTATCCCCCTATCCCTCCCCCCAGTACACCTATTTCCAGATGACAGCTGCTTGGTAAGGGAATTTAATTGACAAAACACACGCTCTTCAGTTGCCTCCACTAGGTCGCTAGCCTTCCCCTGAAACCTGTCTCTGCCATTGAACCCCCGTTACGCTTTTGTTTCCTCTTAGTTTTTTGCTAAAAGCTCTTATAAAAAAACTGATTTTCCCTCTGCTAACCTCCAATTTGGATAAAAGCCTGGACAGGAATTCAGAACATGTAGCATTTGAGGTCAATTCTGCCCTTAACTCCTTGGTTATTCATCTGTCCATCCATTCATTCATTCACTCATTCATTCATTCATTCATTCGTTCATTCAGTAAATGACTTTTGAGAACCCACTATGTGCCACACACTGCTTGAGGCACTGCTGGGGATATAGTAGTGTCCAGAGACCAAGTTCCTACACTGTGGGAACTTACGTTCTAGTGGATGACCACTTAGTAAGCAGGTTAGGAGGCAGGCAGCAGATTACCCCCCAATTAAGGTCTGCATCCCAGTCTCTTTCTCGGAAGAAAGAGGGCTTCATCAACTCCTAGAACCTTTCAGAACTATCGTTTTAGAAGCATATGAGGGCAAAATAAGGAAAACATCATCTCTAACTCATTCAAGGCAAAGGTGTATCAAGATGCCCCAAGAAGTAAGTATGGTGGTAGTATTTGGTAACAGTTCAGAATGTGGGTGAGCAGATTGAGAGAGAGAGAGAGAACATAAAAATATGTTCTATAAAATTTGTTCTATACTGTATCCCTAGCCCCTAAAGCAATATGTGACACAAATGAACACTGTAAACATCTGTTTGTGATTGAATCACTTGGGAAAGAAGGAAGTTAACAGTTGCTTGGGAAGAAGAACTTCCTCACTCTAACTTTAGACCCTCACATATCTATGTTTTCCCTCTCTCCTTGGAGACACTGATCCTTCAGCATAGCCCTTTCTGAAACTCCCCCATCTCCTCAAGCATTTGGACACAGCAGAGTCTGGAACTGAACTGTGGAATTTGCTGCTTTCCTTTCCCATGCTGCTAAGAAGAGACCCTGGCTTATTATTGACTATAACCCTTGAGCTTTCTATCTTCTGAGGGAAAACTTCCCTCTCTTGACCTTCCTGTTTTTGCCTCAGAAAGGAGAATGTTTGCTACTCAGGCACCTAACAGGATCTTACTTAAAGGGTTTAGGCCTGCAGTCACAGTTTCTAGTGCATGTAGAAGTAGACCAAGCAGTAATGTACACTGTGGTGGGCAATAAGGAGTGTTGGTGACTGCAGTAAAATGGAGAGCCGAGTTCTATGTGAGCAAAACCATACTTCTAAAAAGTACTGTGTGGGTCAAACAAACTTCATCAGTGGGCCTTCAGTTTATGGCTTCTGCCAGTTATCAGGAACAAGCCAGAAAGACTGGTCAATATTTCACTCTTCACTCTGGCATATCTTTGCTGAGACAACAGCATTGTGGGAATGAAGGGAGGGAAGAGGAGGACACACCCACTGGAGAACAGAATGTATTTTACCTACAGAATATAGGTAAAATATTCTGCTGCTGTATCCACATGTAACTGGGGTAGAAACTTGTCTTGGGCTAAACTATATAAAATTGCTATAGAGGCACAATTACTGGTTCAAACAAAAGCTGCCATTGATTATGGAGAGGGGACAATCTGGGTCAGAAGGATCAATTTCCTGATGAATTTTGAGTGGAACTAATCAAGGTTGTGTGTCACCCTTTCTTTATAACTCATAGTCCAGTGATTTAAAATCTTACCCCCACCTCCCACCAACTCCCCACCAATTCCTCCTCCTTCTGTTTTTCTAACATGTATGCACACATGCAAACAGAAAGACAAAGATGTGGAAGAGTGTCTTCTAAGCATAATAAAACTTGGAGAGATGCTAGAACCATCCTGGACAGGACAGGGGAAAAATGAGATATGTAAGGATAATGATGGGTGGAAGGAATTTAGCTCTTCCCACCTCCAGGGAATCAAGAAGGTCTGGAGGAAGTAGCCCTGGATTACAAATTAGCTCCCCAGCAAGGCAAATTCCTGGAGGATTAAAGTTTGGGGAGGGAGTGTTCCCAGCAACACTTCTACTTACTGTGCCCACAGGATAGGAAGAGTAATCGATTAATTTTTCCCCTCCAGATTCCAACTGATGTTATCTCCACAAAGCACTGAGTCATATTAAGGCAGGCCTGGATTTCCCATTATGTTAGTTAAGGTCATATTGGTTTCAGGGAGGAGAAATGGACTCTGACTAATTTAAACTAAGGAGCAGTATTGGAAAGCTTCCTAGGGCTTTTATGAAATCAAAGGAAAGCAGAATAAGTTCAGTTCAGCAGTAGCTGAGTGGGGAAGAAACTGAGCTCTAGTTCAAGGCTGTGAACTGCCATTTTCAAGGTGCCTAGGCTCTCTGGCTCTTTAAGGAAAGAGAATCTTCTGGGCCCAAGTTCCCTGGAGGCAGAGGGTTTCTGTTGCAAGTGTTTTATTGAGGGAGTGCACTCAGAAGAAACTTGTAAGGCAATGAGGGAAGACCTTGGAGCAGCAGACAGAGCTAAGCCAGTCTAACTTCAGCCTGACCCCACAGTGGGATCTGAAGAGTTAACAGTCCTGCAGAGTTGCCCTTTTTTTTTTTTTTTAATATTTATTTATTGATACATACAAGCTGGGGTACAGGCCAGAGGTGCGGGGCGGCGAGAGGGTTCACCAGAGACAGAGCGGGGAACAGAAGAGGCAGATCAGAAATACACTGCTGAGGGGAGCAGCGGGCGAGGCGGGAGAGGTCTGCCGCACCATGTGGGATTCTCCCTGGCTGGGTGTCGTACTCACATCGCGAGCTGTCTCGACAGCTCCACAGCGCAGCGCTCAACCGCTGTGCCACCAGGGAGGCCCAGAGTTGCCCATTTTGGAGCAATGAAGTCTGATTTCTTATTCCACCCCCTTCTGTGTTTTGGGCTGTGAGCAGTCTCTGGGAGGTGGTATACGTTTTCCAAGCTTGTGGGGCAAGGCAGTTCAGGAGAAGGGGCAGCTGTGAGCTGCTAACTGTCAACACGTCCAGCAGCTGGAGCTTGAGGCACTGTCAGAGCAGGGATCTGAGCAAAGCACCAACTGGCTGAACTGAAGTTCATTGAGATGACTTACATTCACCGAGGTGAGTGGGTAAGTAAACAGTTATAAAGTGGGTCCATCAATTTAATTCTCCTCAAAAATTTAAACTTCAGGAAGGCATCTGGAGCCTGATGCAGATGCCCTGAGGGGAAGCCCGGGGTTTCTTACTACCTGAGGTCTCCAATTTCCTATCCTTTCAAATGTCATGATGTCCAGCTCTCCCCTCAGTTCTGGAACTGCTGAAGAATCCTCTTCCCATGAGCAACCCTTTCCCTTGGTCAGAGCCAGTTTCTATGGGATTCCAGTTAAAGAAGAAATATATTCCCAGGCCTCCCTGGTGCTGCAGGGGTTAAAGTCTCAGCACTATCCAGCTATCACCAGCCACTGCAGCCTGCCTGACTGAGCTAACCTACATGGCGCAGCAGACCACTCCTGTCTCACCCGCTGCTCCCCTCAGCAGTGTATTTCAGTAAATGTGCCTGTTCTGCTCCCCACTCTGTCTCTGGTGAATCCTCTCACCCCCCCCACCCACCTCTGGCCTACACCCCAATTCTTATATGCATAAATAAATAATAAATCTTAAAAAAAAGAGGAATACACTCCCTGTTCTCATTACTCTTCCACTGACAATGAGCAAAAGGGTAACATATCTTTGATGATTTAATTGTTTTCTAGTTATTTCATTTTATAAATAAAATTTTCTTAATTGGCTCAAAACTAATCATTGCATTTTAAAACCATAACTGTGAATTTCTCTTATTGCATTATGCATAATTTTCAATATATCTTAGGTTTATTTATCCTAAGAGATAGCTAGCAATATAGGATAAAATTAAAAATTTTTCTAGCCCATTGACTCTTCTGTTCTAGGGACAGGTAAACCTCTCTGTAAAGAGCCAGATACTAAATATTTCAGGCTTTCTGAACCATATGATCTCTTTCACAACTACCTATTGCTGTCACAGCCATAGATAGTACGTGGCTATGGCTGACTACACGGACACTGAATTTGGACTTTCATATAATTTTATGTGTGATAAAATATACCCTTGATTACTTTTTTCCCCCCAAATATCAAATCAATTCTTAGTTTTCAGACCACACAAAAATAGTTGGTGGGCAGAGTTGTTCCATGAGTCATTATTTGCCAACTCCTCTTCTAGTCTCCCAATTGATTGTTATATTTTATATTTGTTATATTGTTATATGTTGTTTTATATTTGTTATATTGTTATATTTCTCTGTAATGTTCCTTGACTACCTAATTTTATATTGTACTAATTAAATATTTATTGTTAACGTAACATAAAAAAATAAGGAGTTTTAAGATATAAATCACCTTGTCACTGACAGTAATAATGATGCTTTACACTTGTATAGCATTTGGCAGTTCACAAAAAATTATAGTTCCATATATTATCTCTTAAGAGCCTCCCACCTTGGAGGTGGGAAGGCAAGGTGTTATTATCCTAATTTAAAGAAGAGCAACCTGTCCAAGATTACACAAGGGACAGGGGAGTGGGATGAATACTCTAGTCACACCTCTGAATTGCAGTCAGAGTTGTTTCCATAAAATATAATGATGCATCTGGGCAAGCCTGCCTCTACCACCATCCCCCTTACATCCAGCATTCACATGATCACAACCATGACGACTGCTGGGGGGAATGGGGGAATAGTTACTCTAGCTGCTGGAAAAGCTGGGAGCCTGTTGTTATTTGGTGACTCCAGAACATTCAAAAGCTATACCCTTGGAAAGCAATGCCCTTGTCAACTTCCACTGCTGCCCACAGGATTTGAGCACAGAGTCCTCACACCAACTGAATGAATCCCTAGTCTAAGTTAATTACACCCCAACTCAGAACTAAGCTGTAGGTATTGGCGAGAATTTCAGTTACTTTGACCATCTGTAGACAAACTGGGCATCTGAAAGAAGTGACTTGGGTTGAACTTCTTGTCCTTATTGTATATTACCAGTGTATTTCCTCTCAGTGATTCCTCAAAAAAGAAAGGGAGATGCCTCTTTGCTCGTCATTATGTCTGCAGACAAGTGCATGCACATCTACTGGCTCAGAGACCACAATAATATAATTCTTGGGATTCATTCACTCAGGGTCTTCCCCAGAGCACCAGCACCAGTCAGGGTAGAAATAAGCTGCCATAAAGCCTATGCGTATGTATGTATATATGTATGTACATATGTGTGTATGCTTGCACATATTTAAATTTTAACTTACGGTTACAGAAAATTTTAAACACACACAGAATAGAGAATATGGTATTATACCCCATCCCCCCCATTGCCCATCATACAGCTTTAATTTGGATTTTATCAAAAAACCTGCATTACCTGTTTTCACTAGCTGGAAAAAATCCCCCCAAAATTCCAGCTTTTACAATGAAAAGCAAAAAATAGCACTCAGTGTTTGTTTTGCAGGGAGTCATTCCAGTGGCAGCAGGTACCCCCAGAGTTACAGTGGCACCACCAAGCTCCTTCTCTTGGATCCACTTTATGTAGATGGTACATTTATCATATCATTTCTATTTTATGTGCTGTGAAATCTTAGGTATTATGAGTTATTTAGTATGATTTGATAGGCTATTTGTGGGGTCTAGGAACACTCACAAAAATTTCCACATAAATTAGTAGTAATCACATCCTCACTTTGTGCCATTTTGACTTATGACGTGTTATTTCACAGGAATATGCTACTTTCGAATAGTGGGGGAAATCTATATTGTTCATTCTCTGCTCTTCTTGTAAACTAATAGTTACACATGGAGGCTTGATTGACTTCCAACTCAACCTATCCTGGGGAGTGGCAAAAATACTTCTCAGACAATTCAGAATATTCTCAATTGTACCAAGTCAGGATGTATATGATGTATAGTGGTTTGGCTTTTAGTGATACAACTGACCTCTGAGTCCAAGGTGTTATCAGCCTGGTCCACCCATTATAACTGTGTGCCAGTGTTTCATATAATGGTTTTGGTAGCCAGTAGTGAATATATTTAAATTTGCATTTTTACAAATATATTTAAATTTGTTTCCAAAATGATGATTCCTTAATTTTGTCATTCCTCTATATTTATTAGTTGGAAAAATATTGTGTAAAAGAATTTTTCCTCGACAACACTTTGGCTACCCTAAAATATACATTGTACAGGAAAAAGCAGAATAAATGTTTGAGTCTTCCCATTTACTAACTGACATTACAATGTTATTGAGGAACTTATCACAGTAACTTCTCTAGGTGACCTGTAAATTCTTTTTTTTTTTTGACCTGTAAATTTTTAGCGTTATTATAAACTTTTGAATTTCAACATCTCTGATGTGATAAATGATTTATAATATTTTCTGTAGGCAATGATTTGCCACTTCAGGCAGTTCCCAACTTTCAAACAGAAGGCATATCTGAAAATGTAAAAACCAAAAACAAGCTTGTTTTAGGAAGACTCCTTTCCTGAAGAATTCAAAAGTAAGATCAAAATTTCTAAATGTAACTAACTTTTAGGTACAACATTTAATAAAATTTAATTTCCAGGGTTCTGTATTCTCCGATTTTCTTCTTTTCCTTCACTAGCCTACGTTTCGTGAATATTTGGTTTTCTGCTGGAGGCTTAAGATTCACTGCTTCTGACATGCTTAATGATTTCTGTCTTTATAGTATTCAAATTATATTTATGAGACTTACTTTTCCTGTAACTAGCATTTATACTTTCATTTTTATGAAATAAGAGCAAATAAATACTCAAATAATTGAACACTGATAATTGAACATGACTAGAAGGATAAAGATGGGGAGTTGGCTCAAGCAGAAGTATGTGAAGTTAGTGTCATGTGTGAGAGTTCAAATGCTTGCCAGCTGGTGCAGCAAAGGCAGAATTTGATGTATAAAAGGAGCATTGGGTGTTTTGATGGAAAATGAAGGAAACTTTTTTACAGATGGTGGCATGCTGACTTATTTCTGTCAGCTTATTTGTCCACTAGACAGTTCTAGTAAGGCAAGAACCATACCAGTATCTATATACCTATATTATTCCTAGCACCTAGTATATGCTTTTTTATTTTAAATGAAAGAACAAATGAAGTATACAAGGCAAGAAAAAAATCTATGATTTGAACAGTGAGAATCAAGTTGGGTCTATTTTTTAGTTATGTCTTTTGCCCAATTAGACTCTGTGGTATTGTGATTATTTTTTATCAAAAATTAATTTATCTGAGCATGGATGCAGTATATTTCCTCTAGACATATTTTGAAGAGCAAACAATCAGATCATATCACTGATAATTCCATTCTTTTAAACATTCATTTTAAATTTAATTATTTTTACTGAGGTAATGTTGGTTTCAACACAGTTTTTTAAGGCATATATGTTTTAGGAATATAGGTTCACATCTCTTCAAACACATGTTTTCATACCATGCCTACCACCAAAGCACAAATAATTCTCCAACAAAATCCACGGGCCCTCTCCCCACTTTGATAATTCTATTCCCTAAGGTTCACAGTTGAGTGTCTTTCCAGTCTTTCCAGTCTTTCCAGTAGTGTTTCTGTATAACATCAAACACTATTAGAATAATCTAGAACATACTGTTTATTAATCTACTTTTTATATTTAAGTTCATGGTAAATACTACCTTATGTTACCTTCTCCTACAATAGAAATTTTACAGAATTTATGGAAACTCTAAATAGAAATGACTGTATCCCACGATTATTCCATTGTCATGTTTTTTTGAAAGATTTTATTTATTTTTGTATAGAAGAACTGGGGTGTAGGCCAGAGGCGTGTGTGTGGGGGAGAGGATTCACCAAAGACAGAGTGGGGAGCAGAGCAGGCAGATTCACTTAAATATGCTGCTGAGGGGAGCAGTGGGCGAGACAGGAGAGGCCTGTTGCACCATATATGGGTCAGCTCCCTGGTCAGGGATCAAACTCAGGCAGTAGTGGTTATAGCACTGAGACTTAACCCCTAGGCCACCAGGGAAGTCCCCACTGTCATATCTTTTTAAAAGAAACAAGACCCAAATCCATTTTCTGAACATGAAATGATGACGAACAGGACCCCAGAACAGTGATTCTGATTAGCACTGTGTTTGCTAATAAAAGCAAGTCATTCCGTAGCATGCCCAATTCCAGGATGTGTGACGAACTTCAACAGCTATTCATTTAATTTGGTTTGATTTTCTGCCAGTCTTATGACCAACTGGAAGCAGGTCTGAGAACAGAGACTGTTATGTTTGGAGTCCAGGAAAGTAAATTAGAGAAGCCATCCTAAATTCTGGAATAATAGAGCCAACCTTCTCTTTACACCCAACTTATCCATTTTTGTAGCTAAATTGTTGAAAAATGCCTTCTACGTTAGGCCAAACTTCTTGTGTGGTAAGTAACCCATTAGTAATATAGGAAGGAATGGAAATGATGAAGCAGAAAAGAAAATGCAGAGAAAATAGAAATATCTGTAGATATATTTTGCTTTCAAGAGTCTACACTCTGTAAATGTCCTTCCAGATGAACTTAAGCGGATTCATTGTCACTTGCTTCTGCAGTGGTTTCCCAGGTACCTTAGCAGCAGCCACCCTACCCTCAGGGTATCGAAGGCAAATAAATATGTTTCAGGCAGACTGACAATAGGAAAGAATTATAAGACAAGAAACTACCTGCAATACCTAGGTGGGAGTATCCTGGAAAGTGATTGCTGAAATACTGACACTTCCAGCTGGTTAACTTTTATATTCAGGCATTTGTTTTCTGTGACGTTCACTCACCAATGACAAGTGAATGTGAGGCAGTCTAAAGATGGGGTGTGGGAGGGATGGGGAGGCAGTACTATGTATAGACCTGGAAGAAATTCAAAGAGGGCCCTGGCATTCCTGATTTCCTTCACAAACTTAACGAAGGAACAATGCTTGGGGCGTTGAGTTACTTGGTATAGCATGTGTTATTTTTTGACTAACATACCCATTTCCTTATTTTGTTGACAGCACCCCATTTTGTCTTCCGGAGAACCACTCCTCCCCTAAATCCATGCCGGTTGGGTGAACTGTAGGTGAAGCATGACTTGATTGAGCTATCACACAACAGAATTTTCCTTGCTAGTTATTTGTTAAGGGATGCAGATGATTCATGTTGGTTCAATTAGTGAATCCCCGACTACTGGCTAGGATCTCTTTTCTGTTAGAGATGGACTGGGGTGGAGGTAGGCTTGAAGCCTCTTGTTGCCAACATGAAATCTGAATAGAGCCAATATGGAAGTGAGCTGAGCCACCTCTTCCCCACCCCTCCTCCCACTCCCTCAAGGCTCTCTTTTATCATTCTCACCTGAAATGGGCATGAACTGGTTGGATGAACTGTAGGTGAAACATGACTTGATTTAGCTAATCACACCACAGAATAGAAATGTCTGAGGGACCTCCCTGGTGGTGCAAAGGTTAAGCGCTGTGCTTTGGAGCTGTCAGCAGCAGCGACAGGAGTTTGACGCCCAGCCGGGGAGATTCCCACATGGAACAGCAGACCTTTCCTGCCTCGCCCGCTGTTCCTCTCAGCAGTGTGTTTCAGACGACCTGCCTGTTACGCTCCCCACTCTCTGTGGTGAACCCTCTCGCCGCCCACATCTCTGACCTCTACCCGAGCTTATATGCATAAATAAATAAATCTTAAAAAAAACAAGAATAGAAATGTCTGAACTAAATATTTTTGAGAAAATTAATGCTTTGTAGTAAAAAATTAAAAATACTGACTAAACAAAAAATAAACATAGAAAATAGTTTATTTTACTATATGAGCATTGTAAAATGTCTTCTAGGGACATGGCATTGTGGAGTGTATAAAAAAAGAGATCTTTTTTCAAGGGATAGCAATGAAGCAAGACCAACATTAAAAAACAAAATCCTTCAGAACACAAGTGAATTGCAGACAGTAAGGAGTATAAATATTCTGAGAGGCAATGGAAAGAACTATCTGCAAACAAAAGCAGCTTAGAACCAAAGCATGAGTAAGAGGCTTAAGAAAAACTCTGCATTTCCATTTAATTCTCAAGGTGCAGATCCTTATATTCCTCATCTTTAGGTGGATTCATACATTTGTATTTTTTACTTGGACGTTTCCTCAGTAGATAGCAACCTCACAGATGCTTATAGGTGCTCAGGTGTAAATACTTACGTATTTATTTACTTAAGTCACATCTCAAATCCATTCCATAAGCAAATCTTATTAGCTTCCTTCTAAATTGACTCAGAATCTAACCTACTTCCACAGTTACCTGAATTATTGCTATATATATACATTATATATGTATATAATATATGTAGGGTAAATGAGAACTCTCAGGTTTTTCCGTCCTACCCCCAATGATGGAACTCTGAGGCCTACACGCATGCCTAATGGCGGACACCTGGATTAGGGCGTGAGCCTGCATGAATGGGCACACCTGAGCCAGAGATTGGGCTTAAAGGTGGTGGTGGCGGTGGCAGCAGCAGCAACAACAGAGGAAACGCAGGGGACCTTCCATTTGGGGTGCAGCAGAGGCCACCAGATGCTGCCAGAGAGCCTGCAAGAGTGGAGATTTGAGGGGGTGGGGGTGAGGGTAGGGTGGGGGGCTGGGAGGCCTGCCAGCCTCCCTACCACCCAGCCCCATTGCTTGCCCTGTACCTGGTTGCCTCTCTACAAGAGACCATTAAAAGGCACAAAAAGCCCCCAAGGGCTCCAGAACTCCTCCTTCCCTTTAGACCCGTCTGTGCAGCTCCACAGCTAACCCGTTCTCCTGTCTTTCTTGCCGCTACAATACATATCTTCATTTGTTTTTTTACTGTTTTCAAAGAATTTTTACCACAGCCTGTAATACCCTGCAAAGTGAGCCCCTACTTAGTTTAGGCTCATCTCACATTCTCTGTCCTATCTTTTTAGTCCTTGGGACTCTGTTGGTTCCACCATGAGACTTCTGTTCTTCCTTGTTCACCTCATTTTTGCACTTAGTTCACTCTGAGGCAGTTTTGTATCTTAGCTTGAAGCATTTCTTATTAAGAGACGCTATTTCTGACCCCTCAGTTTAGAATGAGGGCCACTTTAATGCTCTGACTTACCATACACCTACCCCTAATACCTATTAGAACTATAAAGTTACTTTGGAGAGATAATTTCTCCCCCATGCCAGAAAGCACATTTTATGAAAGAAAACTTTTGTTACTTCCCTAGCATCTAGGAGTTATCTGGCACATATAAGAATTTACTACTCATTTTAAAAATAGATTCTGTTGTGTCCCTGTTACTAGGGCCTAGCTGGGTGTCTGATAGTAGATGAACAATAATTTGTTTAATGAGCCATAATATGAAGGGCGTTTGATTACTCATTTCTGAGTATATAATACAGAAGCCCATCACTTGATTACCTGTGATTAGGTATCTATACTTGATATTTACATAAGATCCCAAGTTCCCCCTTCAACCACCTTTCCTCTGCACTGAATAAAGTGATTTATACTTCAAGGTGAGCTGCTCTGGCTGGGAAAATCCATGTAGAGTCAGAATCAGCCAAAAGTGAGATTTAGCACCATAATTAACAGAACCTAGGATTCTGTTTTGTATACTTAGATGTCCAGGACACCTTTTTTTCCCCCAAAATGAGGGACCTTTGCATTCTTTTTCCACTTACATTAATAGCAATCTCTGAAAAGATATCAGTGGTCACAGGGTGTCTTAAAATAAACACATACACAGGTTGTATAAATTTATAGGTTTATTAGGGCAGGATGGCATGGAACAGTATAAGTAGAAACAGCAAATTTCTTACAAATCACTTTTAGCATGTTGACCTTCAGAACTCTTTTAAGTAAATCTGTAATTTCAGATGAGCCCCACACAAGCTTGTTAACTATCAATTTAGAAAAGGGAGAAGAGCCAAATGAAGTACAATAAAAATAAATTATTTCAAAATAGTAATTTTTTTGATACAATGGAACAAAAAAAAAACCCCTGAAGTCCTACGGAAGATAGAAAGATCTTAATTTCCTAGTTTTAATAATGTATTATAGGGATGTAAGATGCTATCTATGGGGAAACTGGGTGAAGGGTACACAGAAATGCTCTGTACTACTTTCGCAACTTTCAGCAAGAAAAAAACAAAAGGTAAATCTAGATAGGAAGGAATCTTTAGAAAGAAAAACAAATATAAGACAAATATTCATAGCCTAAGACTGCTGCTTTGCCATGTTTGTAAAGAGTTAACCAAAAATGTAAAAATGCTTCCAAACTCAGACACATATTTTACTAATAAAAATATTAGGCTCTGAAAAGTAGTATTCCATTTTTAATGTTTGAATTCACGACGTTTTCCACAGATGTGTACAGAGCAGAACATAATACTGTTTGCAAAAGATAACTTAATTTTGTGAAGGCCACAAAAATAAGTTAGTTCTTGAAAAGGAAAATTTTTATTTCTTGACATCATCAAAGAAAAATGTGAAGGGTCTTATGTGAAAGGTACAAAAATGTACAAATCCTATCACCTCATCTCTCAAAACTGTATAAATACTTGCAACATTTTCCTCCATCTATTATTATGTCCCTAGAGCAGCCAGCCCATACAGACCTAGGGGCACTCACACGTCAGAACATTCCACAAAGATCTGGGATCATATTTTTTGGCAGGAAAAAAAATTACTTAATGTGCAGGAAAGCCTGTGAAGTAGCCAGAGTGATGCATTTAATCAGGATCCCCTTACAATGACATTTTGACATCATACTTTATCACATTCTTGGGACTGTTCAACAGATACATGACATGAATTCTTGAAACAAGTGGAGTAGTATCTGGGTGCCAAATAGAGGTCAAATGTCCTATAAATGAAGAAGGAAATACCGAAAATTTCCAAAACTGTCTCACATCACTCTTTTCTAAAGTATATTTTCATAATAAAATTCTAAAAGCAAAACATAGAAATCTGCTTGACTGGACACTTTACTTATATTTCCCTCTTAAATATTACAGTACAACACTACAATATGAAGTAAAAGGGGATTTAGGGTCAGAAAGACCTGAGTTCAAATTCTGCTCAGTTATTAATTTTGTTACAATGTTATAATCTCTTTGAACCTCAATGTCTTTGCTACTACAGTGGGTATAGCAATCCCCTTATCTCAAGGTTGGTCATAGTACTGAACCGGGACAATAAATTTAAGTGCCTATGCAGTATGATGTTGTGCTAACAAGTAGGTACTCTGAGCTCCCTACCAGTTTTCCAGTAAGAAAATAATTCTTCTTCTGTTAGTTTGGTGTGAGAAAAAAACAAGAGGTTAGATAGTAAAATAAAAAGAGCAAGAGATTCCAACTCTAATATCCAAACTTTCCATCAATTATGCAATTACATAAGCTAATATTCAATAAATGTTATTAGGTGTATTAGTATTACTTGAGTAATGCATTATTTATTACCTGAATAGGTCCTGTCTCAAGTTAGCTTTTTTTTTTATTGTCTTTAATGATTAAGCAAAATCTCATTGATATTTTATTCACTACAACATAGCATGATCTTTTGGGCAGATTGTTACTCCTGATCTCAGGTAAAAAAATCAAAGTTTAATGTGTACTCATGGGTCTTGGAAAATAGTGACATGGAAAGAGAAATAGTGAAGTTTATTAAAGAATTTGTCTTTCAAGACTGGTATGATAATTTTTCCTGTGATGAAACATCTGCTGATTTCACACTGTCTAGAGATCAAAGTTCCTTAATTCATACCTTGAACCTTCCCTATCAGTGCCACAGTCCCAGCCCCCCAGCGAACTCTAAAGGGTTAGCAAGCCTTCTGAATTGCAGAGCAGCGCAAAAAGAGCCCCTACTTAGAAGGCTTTAGAGATAGGTTCTTTTTTTTTTTTTCCCCCCACCTCCCCTAGAGATAGGTTCTTAACGTGGAATTTGTGGAATTATTCAGAGAGTTCTGGAACCTACAGTCCCTGTATGTAAAGTTGTGTTTATATTTCGTGACTTTTTCTTAGGAAACTGATCAACTATCACTTCCTCTTATAAGTCTCTATTCCTCCTATGACGCCAAAGAGGTCTCGCCCCATAATCTCTATCATTCTTGTGTATTTACCACAACCTGTCATTAACGTGTTTGCTTGCTTAAATTCGTCTACCCCACTAGAAGATAAGTTTCCCAAGAGCAGAATCCTGTTCTTTCTCCAATGTCTTGAGCCTGATAAGTCCAGAGATATTTCTATAATGAATGACAGGTCCGTATCTAATCAGATATTTAACGGGCTCTCTATTTCATCCCAACCCCCCCCCCCTTTTTACCCCCAGAATTCTTCTCCGGAAATAATTTTGAAATAAAGCTTTGGAAATAAAGCTTTTTGGCCTTTCAACCACACCCCCTCACCCTCGCACACTCGTTTGCTATGGTAGGTACTACCATTCCGGACCACTTACCCAAGCCCATTAGGCCGGGCAGCTTAGACCAAGGCCGGTGCTGCCTTGAGCCGACACACGCACCGGGATCAGTTTCCCAGCCGAGGTCCTGCGGTCGGAGGGGCCTGACCGGCACCGCGGTCTCCGAGGAGCCTCGCGTAGGCCGCCCCGGGCTCCGCCCCACCCGTGGTGGCGCCCCGCGGCCGCTCTCCCGCACAGCCCCAGCAGCTCTCGGTGGCGGAGCAGGGTGGCAGGAATTGTTCCTGAGTGGCGCGCGGTCCCCCACCGAACAGCGGGGTGTATTTGTCCCAGCCGGGATCAAGCGGGTCTCGCCGCGCGCGTCGCTCCCGGGCCGGCGCGGCCACAACTGCTTCCGGGTGAACGGGTCGCCGACCCCGTGGCCCCGCCCCCCGCCTTCTCCGCCTGCCGCTCGGGCTGCGGCTACTCCCGGGAGCCGGTTCCCGCTGTCTCCGCCGCGGCGCGGAGGGGACACCGGCGTGACTGACTGAGCGGCTGCCGGCGCCGGGAGCCGCCGCGTCCAGTCCGGCACGCCTGGCCAGGAGCTCGGGACCGAGTCCGCCCTCCGCGCCCTTCGCACTGCGCCCCTGGCTCTTGGCTCTTCGCCCCTCGCTCTTCGCTGGGGCGGGTGAGAGGCGCTCTGGCCCTTCCCGGGCGGCGCCGCAACCAGAGCGCGCGCCCAGGAACAGGTAAGGGCCGCTCCTCCCGCCGGCCAGTGGAGCAGGGAGCCGGCCCCGCTGCCCGGTGTCTGCAGCCGGGTGAGCTCTGCGCCGCCGCTGACCCTAACCGGGGGCTGGGCTTCCCTGGGGCAGGCCAGGCCCCCAGCGGGCTTGGGGGTCCGGGGTCGGCCCCTGCCTGCCGGCGGCGTTCTGGAACTTGCAGGCTTGATTGCGAACGCGCACCCTCTGTCCGCGCGAGGATGTTACTTCCATTGTAGGAGAAATTAAACTGGGCCGCTGTCCCTCTACTTCGTGTGCTCCAAGCTCCTTCTCCCCAGATGCAGCTCTCCTCGGTTCTGTACCCAGATGGGATACCCGGGGAATGGTGTCAGGAGGGTGGAGGACTTGGCATTTTGATGGGATTATTTTTTTCTTCCTCCTTGACCCGAACTGAAACTCGGGAATAACAGGCACTAGAAAGGAGTGTCAGGGTTAATGCTTGACTAATACGGGCTGTTATTCACACCCACATTGTTAAGTTATATAGCTCCATTCGGGCCTCGTCTCTTGCCTGTAGTTATCCAGCAGGAAGCGGGAGCTCTAAGGAGACCCACTTCGCTTTCTTTCTTTTTTTTTTTTTAACGGGGGGAAAAAGTTCAAGAGTTTGCTCTCCTTTTTCCACCGTGGGAGATGAAAACATCAGGCTGCAGAGACATGACTAGGGAAATAGTGTGTCCTAAACTTTAACTGGAGCTTATTTGGGTTTTTATTTAATGACTCAGCAACTCTGCTGTAAAGAAAGAAACTGTAGACTAATTAACTAAAGACTATATATATATGTGTGTGTGTATATATATATATATATATATATAAATAAAAATAGAGTAGGCATTCCTTTTTTTCTTTAATGTTATTACAATGGGAAGAGAATGTGGATGCAGCCCTGGAACCAGAGAGATGGAGAGCAGGATATATATATAGATGGTTGAGTTCTTAACCAATGTTTAAAATAACACAGTATGTTTTCAAGATAACAGTTTATTTGGGGGATGAATCTGTGTACGGAGAAGTGCAGTTGTTGGAGATTGCAAAGTATTGCACTAAGAGAGAGTTTGCAGACTTGAGGTCTGCTATGGTTCAAAAGTGTTGCAAAATTAACCCTACTTAACCAACACCAAGCTGTGTTTAACACTTGTAGAGATGTTGACTTAGTATTTATTCTGCTATAGAATAAGAATTTCGGAAAGTGTGATTCATTTAGGAAGTTAGGTCATTCACTTCATGAATCATTGATATGGATCTTAAAATTGGAATAGACAAAAGCTAGAAGTTTGTTACTGCCTGTTTAATTAGATGGCTTCATGCATTTTATAAGAAGTGTTGTATTATGCTTTGTCATTTTTGTTGCTGGATATTTATTATCGTGAAGTATGGTAAGGAATAAAAATTTAAGAATAGTAGCAAAAAGTTTGCATTTAGAATAGTTCTTAAGTGGAGTATTGTGATTTTATCCATTTTTGTGGGAAGATAAATCAAGGGGTTTTGAAACAAAATAAATGTCAGTGAATAGGACAGCTACCATGATTAAGGTGTGACAGTTCACAGAAAAACTCTGCAGTATACAAAATCTTTTATTTTTTTTGGAGTGAAAGACCTCATCCATTTGGTGAATCTCTCTTAAAGATGTGGAGTAAGATAACAATACTGAGTTCTTATTTAAGTTTTGTTATAGAAGAAAGTGTATATTGAAGTTGTGATTAATGCAGTGAATTCATATTAAACCAGAAATTAGTTATTGCTGAAATGTAATTTGATCATTTTGGCCTTTAAAATGTTAAGCTAAATAACTTTGACTCACAAACTTCTTGATGCTCTTCACTTTGTTTTCAGAATTAAGCAGATTTTACTTGATTTTCATTTATAAAGACCATTAGTTTGTTAGTTATCACTTATAAAGTAATGATATGTTTATTCTGCTGGTCTTGCTTACCAAATTCCTTTAATTCTTTACTAAGTTTTGGCATCTTATTTCCTTGGATATCCATTCTTATACTATGTGTCCCCTAAAGTTGCTTTTGATTTTTGTCCAGCTAATGGTGACTTAAGAGTTTCAGTTTTCAGTGAACAGGGATTCTCTTCTGGAAAATCCCTTGTCGTATTCACATAACTGACAATCTTGATGAGTAAATATACAAGGGAAACCTTCTTAGGTCAGAGTTTAAGCATCTCCATAACGAAGGAAAACAGGGACATGGACAATTTATTTGGCAAAGTAGATTCTCACTTAAACAAAAAACAAATCTTTACTAGAAATGGGAGGGAGTGTCTTACAAAACTCTCTCTGTGACTTGTTAAGCCTGCTTTGAGTGGGAAAAGGAAGAGTTTTTGATGTACAGAAAAATTTAATTCTCCCTGCAGTGTTCTGGTAATATTGATGAGAGTCATTTAAGAGGGAAAAAATTCTTCCCTCTTCACCATAGGAGCACTGTCCATTTGGACCTACAAAATAGAGGTCATTTCATAGCCTTTCCCTTTAGGTAGTTGCTCTCTCTCTGAATAATCTGAATGGAGAGATGATTCTTTAACTGGGAGAACATTATCCAGTTTGCAAATAAAGAATAGACTTTACGATCATCATTCAAAACTCAACTTTAAAAACATCAGCAGGAAGGAATTGAATAAAATTTTACCTCTGCGTAAAACAACTTTATTTTTCCCTTTAAGATAATAGATAAGACACCTTTGAAAATGAATTTTTTTTGGGTTATTGCGCATTGCACTTTCACTTTTAAAACATTTTGGTCTACAATAAATTAGGTCAGATTTAAAAGGAATCAAACAATTGGCTAAAAACTGAGTTTATAATGTTACACTTTTCATTTGTTCTATTTTTAAATTTATTAGGGCCCAGGGACTTCTATTTCTTGGAGAAACTCAGATTTGCTACGTATGTGTGCTTTTGTTTTGGTCTGGTGTAGGGAAAGGAGTTAAGGGTAGTAATGTTAAGAAAAGGAAAGAGACATACATAAAGAGAATGCTGCTTCCTGGGTTCAGTAGATGTTTGTGTAGTTTTAAAAATTGATTAACTATTTTAAAAGAACATGTTATGTGGTGAAAGGAAATATCCTTTCCGTAATCAACTTCTTGCCTTTTCTTTCCCCCTTACCTTCCTCCATCCTCTAATCCAAGCAACCGCTGTTAGTGGTTTCATGTGTTACCCTCTCTAAAATTTTCTATTACATATTAATCACATAAGTTTAGAAGAAATGTATCTTGTATTTTCCCTTATCTTTTATATATATATATACATACATATATATATATATCTCTTTGAGATATGTATATATATGTAAAAGATAAAGGAAGATAAGGGAGATAAGGGAAAATTCATTTCTTCTAAACTTATATATATATATGTATATCGTACTGATCTTTCTATATTAGCACATATGTCCATCTAGTTTTTAAAAAAGGATTGGATGTTCTGTCTTGTGTAGATGAGTCATAATTTAGTCATATTCCCTAATTTATTTTACCATTCACTATTAACATTTAGATTGTTTTTAGCTTTCTACCAACACTGCTTATAATGAATAACTCATGTATTTGCATTAGTCCATATGTATGTTTATGAACTCTGTTTCAAAAGTATAGCTGCAAAATTGGAACATAGTTGTAAAAATTAAAACATTTATTTCAGTCTTGTTGAATTTTATAATAGATGTTAACTTATCAGACTTGTGGAAGGTGAAAGGAACTGTTAATTACTTTGAATTCTTTTCCCTCTCCATTAAAAAAGTACTGCAAATGTGTTTTATAAGGCAGTTCAAAACATTTTAGAGTAACAGTTAATTTTATTTATTTGTGAGGGTAAACATATTGTAACTTGAAAACTGGCACTGTCTTAGACAAACGGCTTGATTTATATTTGGTAATAGTTAAACAAATACCTTTTATAGTAGGTTTTATGACCACTATCAGTTAAAAACATTGTATATAATTGTATATAGTTAAATGTCTTGCTCTGTTGAAATCTGCTACTATATTATTAGTTACAAGGGAAATAAATAGCCCACCTTTTCTCTTCTTCCTTTGACTTCCATATCCTAGCCTACTCATAATAAAATAAACCTCTATGGAGTTTGAGATCCAAAAATCCTCTATTACAAACCAGAGTGCTATGATGAGTTACTTTTCCAATGCAAGAGGTAGGTACAGATTCAGTCTTTATTCTGCAAAGTATATGTAAGCAGAATAAGAAGGGTTTAATTTTTTAATTTCGATGCTATACAGCCCACTCATGACCAGGAGGAGATTCAGGAGTCTTTGTCCTTTTGAAATGAGAGACCAGAGGAAAAAAAAAAGTACTGAGGGGCTCATGTATGGTGATGGAGTTGGAACTTGTGAGTAGCATTTCCCCTGGCTGGTGCCCAGGGTCTATTTAGAGGCCTTGTCAAAGCTCTCCTGACAGACCTGCCACATAATTGTAATCTGTCCTGGCCCTGCTGCAAGTCAGGAAGGCCTGTGGTCTAAGGAAAGTGGCAGCTATAGAAGAGGGAGCTTGTAAAGGACATTTGCCTTTGGAAGATTAAGGCTAAGTTTTGGGGTAAAAGTCTGCTTAGTGCACAGATCCTAGGATCCAGTTTTTAGTCTTCCTTTTTAAAATAAAGAGCATGAACCGATAAAGGACTGATAACAATAATCTACAGAGAGCTCACACAACTCAAAAAAAAAAAAAAGCCAACAATCCAGTCAAAAAATGGGCAGAAGAGCTAAAAAGACACTTCTCCAAAGAAGAAAAGCAAATGGCCAACAGGTACATGAAAAAATTTCAACATCACTTATAATCAGGGAAATGCAAATTAAAACCACAATGAGATACCACCTCACCCCAGTGAGAATGGTGCACATTAATAAAACAGGCAACGACAAATGTTGGCGAGGATGTGGAGAAAAAGGAACTCTACTACACTGCTGGTGGGAATGCAAATTGATCCAACCACTATGGAAAGCTGTATGGCGTTTCCTCAAACTGCTAGAAATGGAACTTCCATATGACCCAGCAATACCACTATTGGGAATATAACCAAAAGACACAAAAACACTAATCCGAAAGGATACATGCACCCGCATGTTTATTGCAGCACAGTTTACAATAGCTAAGGTATGGAAACAACCCAAATGCCCAAAAATAGATGACTGGATCCAGAAGATGTGGTACATATACACAATGGAGTACTATTCAGCATTCAAAAAAGACAAACACATGCAATTCGCAGCAACGTGGATGGACCT